>WTSP01015549.1:0-27959 GCA_025331215.1 Actenoides lindsayi | reverse complement strand
TCTTCTCTTCTCTTCTCTTCTCTTCTCTTCTCTTCTCTTCTCTTCTCTTCTCTTCTCTTCTCTTCTCTTCTCTCATCATGCTTTAAACAAATTCAGTATCAGACTGCCTTCCAAAAATGCATTAACTGATGTTACTAACATCTGTCATATGTAGTTCATTTTCCTTCTCATCTTCTCTGCAGGGATAGGATGAGAAAGAAAATGAACCACACATTGTGTGTGCAATGTAGTGTTATATGCATATGCATTATGATAGAGTCTTTAATTACATAGTCTCATCTTGTTTTCCCACAGGACTCCTGCGTCATTCAGTACACAGGACAGACACATGGGAGAGATTTAAGAGTACATAGGCAACCACCAATTTAGCAGTTCCTGGCTTGGCTTTTTAATCTAATGTAGTGTTTTTGTTTGTACGATTCTTCTTTTCATGTCTTTTTTTTCCCCTTCTTCACGTTATCAATATTTTCTATAGAAAGAATACCAAGATAAGACAGTAATCATAAGACAAGGAGATACAAATAAGCTATTAATTAGACCTGAAAATGACGCATAGTTAATTTACCAAGCCTCAGTGAACCTTTACACATAAACATATCCATATCCATATCCATATCCATATCCATATCCATATCCATATCCATATCCATAGTCTATGGTTTTAGAAAGAAAAAACAGGGGATGTTTTCCCATCTGCTCCACCCTGCATGAAAACTGGAGGAAGAAGGAACACTGCTAGTAGCGAGGATTTGGAAGAGATATTCCTCTGTTTCCAAGACCTGAATATTAAGTTCAACTGTGTCATCTCTGTAATCAGTTTCTTTTACAAATAACCAGTTAGAGAACTTTGGAGTCCTCTCTGTTGCTACCTGGTACCTGATATGTACTATTTGTTGCCTTACATTATATCATCAGAATGAAAGTAAGTTATTTGAAGCACAATTAATCTATCAAAATGCCTATTAATTTGGTATGAAGATGCTAAGGAATATTAAATGGTAGTTTGGTTCCCACTACACCCCCTCCAAAAAAAAAAAAAAAAAGCTTTTTAGTTTCTTTTTCCCCCAGTTATTCCTTATCAATAAGATAAAATATCTGTGGGTTGTTTTGGGGTTTTTTTTGTTTGTTTTGTTTTCTTAAAATGCATAGAAGTATAAGGTAAAGAATACTGCAGATAAAACATACAGATAATATATTCTTTCCCTAATTCTTCATACCAACTTAGTTACAATTCTTTTTAAACAAAATATGTCTCTATATATTACAGCAGTTATCTATTGTGTCTTTTTGGAAAACATTTGTGTAAATGAAAGCAGACATGGCTTTCTTTTAATGAAGTAATATTAAGACTTTATTTCTATCTGTTGACAAAAAACCTTTCAGTTTCATGACTATTACTGCTAATTTTTGAAGGTAAAAGTTTCCCCTCTGATGGTGTGTGAAGTAGTTTCATACAAAAATGGGCATGGGTGCTGGCTTGCATACGTGTTTTGCAAGTAGTTGCCTACAGTAGTAGATGAACTCCATCTGTTAGTCCACAGGCAGGGCAATTCGAATTTTGCCTGTGAAATCTGAACCCAGGCTGCAGAAGGAGTCTGAACTCAAATCTATTTTTAACTTCAGATCATCTGAACCTGTATAAATCTATTGTAGTATGGAAAACAGCCCTGTAAAATCCATTTCAAACCAAACTTGGAACTGTTTAAACGGCTTTAAAGCTTTTAACCTCGAATCTTATTGTAGTTTGATGGGAGTTTCATGTTTGTTTGGGGATATTTTTTGTCAGTGGGTGGGTGAGGAAGGTATCCAGATTTTTCTCTTCAGCTATGGATCTTTGATCTTTGCAGAGTGATTTCTCTGCTTGCTCTTGCTACAGTACCCCTATAGTATGAAGTGTAAAATTGCACTATTTATATGTGTGCTTCTCTGTAGACAAATGAACAAAATTTACATTCACTTTTCCACGGGAAGATTTTGTGTCCCTAACAGGTCACGTGCAGATTTATCTAGCCCTGATATATCTAAATCCAGGCCTTTGGGAGAAATATGTTTACTACCTGGATTGCATATCTGTTTTCATGCCAAGAAGTCTGAGTGTCCGTTACAGAGTGTTTGGGTGAACTGCAAACAAGTGTCAAAGCAAGTATTACATGTCTGCTAATGAACATTTTCAGATCAGTTGTGTGATGTTTGACAGTATTTATCTTCTGCTGAGTAACTGCCCTCTGAATGTTCTTAAGCCTTAGCTTATAAGCAGATAGTGAGATATATACCATAAAGACAGCTGTAACAGGGCAAATATATTTCACAGGTCCAACACTGAGGGTTTCTGATTGATATCTAAAAAAAAGTTTTAAAGAACGTGATGATGCTACGAATTACTGTTGTCCAGAGAGTAAAGTTGCATGCTTTTTTGATAGTCATTTGTCTGAGATGAGTGAAAAGGAATTTTGGACAACTGGAGAGAACAGAGAAGCTCTTTTTGCCTTTTCATGTGGTGTATATTGTGTGGAGAAGTGGAGGGGGTGGGGGAAACTTTTGCTATCCTGCTCTCTTTTTCATTCCCCGAAGCAGTTGGGGATTTTCTATTTCTGTCACCACCCTTATCAGCATGAATGTACACATATCAGCACTCTGACAAAAACTACAGAGACATGCATACTACCTGCCAATCCTACAATCTTCCTGTCCAGTCTAATAATTACAAGGTATTTCTAAAAAATACCTGCATTAAAAAGCCAGTATATCATCCTATACTATCTCTTGCTGTAGGATGCGAGTTTACAACACAGCACTGCCATAGTTTTTGATACTTTATTACTTGCATTCATTTTAGCCTATTTCAAATGTGATATGTGTCAGTAGTATGCTTACATTGCAGTTTTTTATTGAAAGAGTAATACACTGTTGTTGACGGGCGTAACTGGTAGTGCAACAGCTTTTATGCTGAGTTTCTTTGCTTCCCTATTTCCTTAAAAAAATTATTCTCTCCCATTTTTGGTGAATTGCAGTGCATCTTCATATACACAATTAGAAATAATTTTGTTAAACTAGTGGTTTTTTTACAATTATTATAGGGAAAAACATAGTGCACCATATAGCATAATACTTTATTTTCAAGAAAATAAAATCTATTTCTACTGCACTTCTAGTTTAGGAGTCTGGGGATTTTGTTTCAGAGAGCAAAGACTTTCAGGTAACAGGTTAGCAACATTTTAAAATTATTAGTGTCCTGCATAATTCAATAGGTTCACAAATATAATTTGCTGCTCATCAGCAGAGTAATTTCACAGCACTGCCTTTTTTTTTCTCCAGCCCCTTTAGAATGTTATAAAACACCTCTCTGCTAACTCTTAGTCTCATCATTCTACTCACTCTTTTAAGTTTAACATGTTTCTGTAAATGAAAGCAGACACCTTCAGAAAAGAATAGAAAAGCAGAAAGTGAATTAAATAGTACAGAAAGGCTTAGCTACTATTGCTGAAGTCACTAGGACTGCTGACACTTTCCACGTGTTGCAGTATAAACCAAGATCGCATACATCTTATCATTTAAACCATTACTAAAAACAACATAGCCTGATGCTGTTTCACCAGTGCAGGTATGTTTGTATGTACCACTAAATGAATTATAAACTCAGCTCTTGTGTAGTGCTTTTCATCCACAGAGCTCAAAGCCAACATCACAAAATACAGTTTTGTTTGGGGGTTTTTTGGTTGTTGTTTTTTTTTTTTTTATTTTACAGATGAGGAAAAGCTTGAGCAAGAACAGAAGTGGTTTGCACTAGTGACCCAACAAATCAATCACACAAGGTAGAATTGCATTTTTATTCATACCTATATTGACCATGTCAACTTATCTCACTGACTTGGTAGTAATAGTGTTATGAGAGGTCAGTAATATTTGTATGCATTTAATATACTTTATGATTACTGCTCCTCTGAAGACATATCTGACTGCATGAGATCATCACTTTGTGTGCCTTTTCTTTTTTTCAAGAGAGATATTGTTCATATTTAGTCAAAGAAACTTTCTATTTTGGCAATACTTTTTGTAAAGTATGTTACTGCTTCGTACAATACTTGCTCAGTCTAAGTATTATGCATGCTACATGTTATCTGGTAATTTGAAAAATTTACTGTCTGGATATAAATTTAGTTATTGACTTACACATACTCTATTTGTACCACTTTTAATGCAGACATTTAAATAATTAATATTGTGTATTTCCTAGGTTTAGTCACTCTAATGCTGCCTTGATAATAAAACTTAGCAATTTCAATATTCTTAGATCAATTATTTTCAATTCATAGTGCACATGCAAAGGGAAATTGGTGTCGATTTTTTTTCTGAATCTTAGATATATCACCATAATTAATATCGGCTTATGACAATTGAAATAATGAGCAGAGATACAGTTACAGATCTGGGCTATATTGTGTTCTTCATGTAAAGTGCTATAGATTCAGTTAAATTTCTGAATCCCGGAAGTTACTTCTTGATTTTCTCTAGAGTATCTGAAAGCAGAATAAGCCTCTTTATTAGCCTTAGATACATACCATCTGATAATATGCTCACTACTGTAAACAGTGTGAGGCTGTAAACATTTTTATCTCACTAGTTTGTTTTCTAAAATATTTGGCAACAAAAACACACTCTTGCAGATAAGCAAATATTCTCTATAGTTAAATTCTATTACTTCATCAATAAAGAATGCAGCATGATTAAAGAAGGATATGAAATTTCAGTCTCTGAAGTTCATAGCTTTAGCTTGACTGGTATTCAACCCGCTCAACAAAGTATGCAGCTGTACTGCAATTCAAACTACTTTATTTTCCATTTAGATCATTGTGGTATTCGGTCCAAGCTATTGAATATGAGATTGGAACAGCAATGCATGTAGTTTGACTCCTATGTTGAACAAGTTAAAAGGTATGTTCAAAATCTGTGCCACAGCACTGGTTACCCTGAATTCCAGTCTGGTGACCAGCAAACACCATATTAAGTAGTATTGTACCAGAGAGCTTGAAGTACATCATCATTTTAAGTATTCTAAAAAACAGTAAACTAGATTAAACTATAACGTGCCATAAGGGAAAAGGCTGAAAGACCTGTATTTATTCATTCTTGAGATCTCTATCATTCTCTTGAGAATGGTAAAGCTTGGAAGGGACCTCTGGAGATCAACTAGTCCAACCCCCCTGCTAAAGCAGGTTCACCTAGGGCAGGCCACACTGTGATGCACCAGCCCTGGTGATGTCACAGCAGGCAGAACACTTGTGGTGGCCTATCCCACAGGGCAGTTGCTGACATAGCCAGCCCCGGCCAGGCACACACAAAGGGCTGTGCCAGGCAGGAGAGGGCATGCTGGCTCTTCTTCCTCCTTTGTTGCTTCTTCTCTGCATCACATCAAGACACTCAGAAAGAGATGGGACCAGACCACAGAATGCTCCTGTCCTCTCCCTCCAGAGATAAGTATCCTACCTGTAGCCCACCACACTCATGCAGGAAGCTGGAAGCTTTTCACAACCATGGGTAGAGGGGGCTCCCCATCTTTTTACCCTGAAGAGCTGTGGGCCAGGCTCCACAGGAGTTCTTGGCACCATCACTAGTGATGCAGTGGCCAGAACACTGGTGGTGGCCCATGTCACTGGGGGGCAGCTGGCAGGTTGGCCTAGGAACGGGTGTCTCCAGGCCATCAGGACAACATGAGATGGACAGCCTTCATAGGAGGATGGGACAGCCCCAGGCAGGGAGGCAGGAGAGGGCTGAGGTGATGGAAGGTGATTGATTTGGTGGTTTCTTCTCCCCTCTCAGACAGCTGCAGCCCTACAGAGGGACAGAACCAGACCAAAGCTTCCACTGCTCAGCTGGAAAACACTGCACAGTTCTGTAGGGACATGAATCCAAGGATAAGAAACAACAAACACAGCCCCAGTCTGTACTGAATTGAGGACCTACAGACATCTGAAAGCCAGAGACGAAGGGATCTCTCCACCACCCACCATCTCCAAACACCACACACTCTCCATCTCTGACCCCTGTCATGGACCTGGAAGCAGCTGCAAGCTCCCCACAGCCATAAACAAAGGGGCCTCCACACCCCACCCCACCCCACTGTGATCCACTGTGGATTGCTACACCACTCAACTGCACCATACACCATCATGGACCTACATGCAGCTGAGAACAACCCATGGCAAAAAGAAATAGGGATCTCTCCACCACCCAACATCTCCAGACTCCACCCACCCTCCATCTCGGAACCCCACCATGAATCTACAGGCAGTTTGAAGTTCCCCACAGCCATAATCCAAGGGACCTCCACACCATCCTCCACCTCCACACCCCATTGTGATCCATTGTGGATCTCCACATCACTCACGATGGTGGGGATCATTGTGATTGTATCATTAAGCACCTATTGACAGGAATCTGCTGATTTCAGTGGACAGTTTAAGCTCAATGTGAAAACTCTCCGCACACACATTCTTCTTTTGCAGAAGTTTTGTGAAGGAGGACTAGGCTGTCAGCTTGTGATTTCATCTTGGAATGTGTTTATCCAGATGTAATAAAGCTCACATTCTGTTATTTTTAACATCATAACTACCTAAATTAGCAGTCCTTTAGGCTGAGCCAATTTCTATCCAGAATAAGCAATGTGTCTCTGTTTGAAGTATTTATTATTGCTTCCTTATAATTTTATATAAAAAATTATCTCTGTATTGGTAGTTGTCAAGATATATTAGCAAAAAATCTGCCCAACACCAGTGGCCAAGTTTGAAAGATGTTATCAGTTATATGTGTATCTATGGGACCAAATTACGTACTGAAGGTGTGTTTCAAAGTCCAGAATAGCAAAGAGAAGCTTCATTATTGATTTTATTGGAAGGAGAATCAGACCTCTAAGAGATGCATTTGAACTAGCTAAATGATGAAAGAGAAGCTTACCTTTGCTCCCTCAAATTGTGCTGTAATAAAACATTATTTCCAGATCTGTTGGTATAATAAGAAAGTAAATGAGTGAGAAAACACTTCAGATTTCAGTGTAGTTTAAAAGTATATTTGTTCTTTGATATTGTTTTAATTCATCATGAAACATGTCTTTTAAAAATAGTCCCATTTCTGCAGAATAAAGTATTTCCATTTCCTCCTTTCCCACCCCAATGAGGAAAGGTAATACACTTGTAGCACTCCATGCTTATTGACACAGAGGAAATGGAATAGTTTGAAATTCTCTAGCTTTCCATTTTCAAATGTTTTCTCTGATGTATTAAATGATTAATTGAATTACATAAACTGCACAAACATTTGATAGCTGAAAATGTACCAACAGAAATACTGATGTAGAAAAAAAGTTAGAGTGCAAAACCACAGCTATGGGTGCCTTTTACCACATGCAACTGTTCAGTCTGTTCCTTTCCCCAACAGATCCCTCCTGGCTGACAGCTTTCTAAAAGTTACATTTTCATTAGTCTTTTCTTTCTCATTTGCCTGCACAATACAGCAAGGTTGTTTGGTAGGGTTTGGTTGGTTTATTTGTGGTTATTTTTTTCATGATAGCTTTGTTGTATTGATAAAAACATGTATAATACAACTCTGGGAAGAGCAGTAGTCATAAAATATTCGCCTCTCCAACAGCTAAGATTCAATGACACTCAGGTTCAGGTTGCAAATATTTAAAAAAGACTTGCTCACACATTGCTCATCTGTACCATTAAAATAGATTCAACTCACAAACAATACAAACAGGTTAAAAAAACCTGTTTCCTAGAGAAGGAGAAAAGTTTTCCATGCATGTTTGCAGGACAAGCACTCCTAGATGCAGAGAAGGAACAGAGTATAGTTTGTGCACTAGAAATGAAGAAAGGGCATATTTTTCTTTCCTTAATCAGCTCTCTCATGACTGCATCTTATCTGACTTTTTTTCACTGCATGCCGATGAAAAGATGTGCACACTGTGCAGGAGTTTACGTCCTTATCTTAAAGCCTTCTGTCATCAAAGGGTTTGCTGTACCAGGAATATTGCAATCCACTGCATAGTATGCATCGTAACATGAATACAGCAGTAATACCACTGATGTACAAAATATGAACGCTATTTTTTTAGACATAAATTCTAAATAGTTTCCATCACAATCTGTCTCCTCTTCATTACAAGGATTTCCAGAACATGACAGGCAGCAGGGCCTGTATTCCTAGGGGCCTTAGTGAAGCAGAACCTCTGTATATAGTTAAATATGTTTTAAGATACGTAATATGTTAAGTGTGGATGCCTTGGGAAACTCTTGCTTTAACAAATTACACAAGTGATTTACTTGTAACCTGTCAATTGAAACAAAGCATGCTGTGACCAGGTCTGACAAATGGAAAAAAACTAAGCAGGTGAGAATGCACAGTTACCTTGAATCTTATATTCTTAGAACAGAGCTGACTTCTAACCTCTACAAGCAAACATCTTCTCAAATTCCTGAACAGATTCTGAGGGGTAATAAGGTAGTGGGACATTATGTGTCACTCTTTAAATGATCCATCTTTGAGGAGTACAAAACCAGGATGCAACCTCAAACATGAGATGTTATCTGTTCTTATGGTATGCTTATCATTAATTTTAATGGAAGTTGCACATACACATTAAGGGAAATATAGGCCCCCTCCCCTTTGGTTTCTCATTTTGTAACACAGTAAATGCCTAGCCATATGGTATGTTTCTTAATGAAATACACATTTGTTCATCTCTGTTCATTTATATAAATTTCCTAAGATATATTTTGGAAGCAAACACATCAGAATACACTTGTTAAAGAGAAAATTCACTACTAATTCTAGGCATAGATTTAAAGAATATTTTTTAGTAACCAAAAAATTTTCAAAAAAAAATTAAAACATTTATTTTATATAGTGAAACTGTTTGCTGCTAGATTTCTAATTTTAGAAAATCTCATTTGGATTTTAGAAATTCCCATACTAAAAATACTTTTTACCTTTCAAGTTTATTCTAAATTGCCATTTTGGACTGCCAGCCTCCGTAAAAAGCAGGAAGTAAAAAGCCTTAGAAATATAGATATCATCTTTCTTGCTTTTAAGCACATAGGATAAAGTACCACATGTCATTAATTATACATGGTTCAAGTTCTAAGATTTAATCAGATACAGATTCAAACTCATGTCTTGGTCTGTTATCACAAGAGAATACTTCTTAGGTGCACATGCACGTTTCTTGTGCTGTTAAAGATACGTTTCACATATTTGCCTTTACTGTGGGAACTTCTCTAGCTATTCAATGGCAATCATTGATGTTTCACAGAAGAGTGAAAAAATATGGGGAAAGTTTAAGAGATATTTCAGCAACAGACTCTGACGCTGACAGAGATCACAGCATAAGCTGTTTGCTACAGAAAGAAACAATAATAAGACTATCATTCTCATAACAGTCATAAAACTGTCGCCTTTAGCACTGAGGATCGCTGAGGTCCTTGTAAATGACCTGAGAAAACATAGGTGGTAGAAATGTCCAGAGAAAACTAGGGTAAGAATACATATAGCTTTCCTATCAAAACAAAGTCTATAAAAAAAATCTATTAAATCTATCTTCCAAAGCTCTACTCAAACATCACCCCAACATGTTTATGAATTATATCATCAGAGGGCTCATTGGTGCAGAAAGGATGCTAGTCTGATTGAAGAAATCTGCTGACACCAGTCCTACTAAAGGTGCATCTACATAGGATTCCAGTGGAATTCTGGTCAACAGAAAGTGCTGTCAGTTCAGATGTGAAACACCTCATCAAATTTTCTGTAAGTTACATATTGTAAGCAAGCTACTTCTTTTCATTGGGATACTCTGAATTCTCTCTGATTCAGTAAACATTATTGAGAGTAATGGGTTCTGTTTAATCTTCAAAAGACAATCCCAGAGAAATATAAAACCGCAGAACCTCTAAGAAGATAGCTTAAGTATAAAGGCTGAACATTGAATTGCGCACACCTCTGTCTTTGTCAATGATCAAGATCAAAGATATCTGCTCCCTAGGAGTTGTGCTGCTGTCAGGGTGTGAAGATTAGACAATGTGCATTCATTTTCTGCAAACAAGAAGCCTGTTTCATTCACTACCAAGACTGACTCATCTCATGGAGTGTCTTACAAAACAGTTTTGAAAATATAAATTTCATTGTAGCCCATTAGACTGAAATATTGGATAAAACTCAAATTTGGCATTTTGGCATCCTATTACCAAACACAGCTTACACTGAAGAGGTATAGCTGTACTTTATAGAAAGAAAGGAAATTTAGAAACCTATGAGACAGAAAAGACAATTACTATGGTTGTTCAAAACCAGCAGATTAATGATATATGCCCATTAGGACCACCACAGTTCTAGCAAAACCTGAATTCCTATTCTAACAATTTCTGATCCTTATTTCATTTCAGCATTGGTAGAATCATGGAATTATTTAGGTTGGAAAAGACCCTTGGGATCACTGAGTCCAACTGTTAACATAACACTGCCAAGCCCACCACTAAACCATCTCCCTGAGCACATCATCTACATGTATTTTAAATACCTTCAGGAATGGTGACTTAACCGCTTCACTGGGCAGCCTGTTTCAGTGCCTGACAATCTTTTCAATGAAGAAATGTTTCCTAATATCCAACCTAAAATTTCCCTGGAGTTACTTGAGGCCATTTCCTCTTGTCCTATCACTTGCTGCTTAGGAGAAGAGACCAACACCTACCTCACTACAACCACATTAAAAATATTAGTAGAAAACACCCAGAGTTAGGTCATGAATCTGTGCCTCAGTTTCCCATTTACATGGCTTAGATGGAGATAAATTGCCATTTAAGAAAAATGCTTCCAACTTACATACAAATGAAATTTTCAGTCCAAATACACTGAAAAACTCAGATGAAGACTGAGAATGTGACCCAGGAATTTTCTGGCTACTAAGAAAAGTTCTGAAAGCTGCAGTATGTGTTCTCCACAGCAAAACAGTTATTATGAACATGATAAGCAACTAGAAAACATTAGGGTGGTCAAAAAAATCTCACAAAGAAAGCAATGTGAAGTAGAGAAAGATCAAAGGGGGTTTTACTAGTTAGGGTGAACTCCAATCAAACTTCAGGTGGGAGTTTCCGCTACAGAGAAATAGAAAATGGACTTTCATCCATGGAGTACAGAAAAACCACATAATGGCTAATATAAGACTAGGGAAGAAAGGAAAAAACAGGAGGTACAAAACAAATACATGGAGAGTGAGAGAGGAGAGATATTAAAAAAGAAATAGTTAATTTATGAGACTAACTCATTCAGTTAGGTAGGCGGTTAAAGTGAGGAGGGAACGGTTACTTCTGTGTACATTTTGGGTGAATTTAACAGATTACTTTTCTTATTAATAGTAGTTTGATGTGGTGAATTTCTATAGTATGACAATATTTTCAGTAAAAACAACAGCTTTATATTGTAAAACTGTTATTCAGAGCAAGACAATTTCATAATTTCCCCTGTTTTAAAACACTGTTGTGATCAATCTGATGTATGAATATACACCACTTAACATTATATAAACTACTTAGTACTTACAGTGCATTTTCAGGAGAAAAAATTAAGGTATCCAGAAATAGACTATAATGAAATCAAATACTCAGTGAAAACTAGCAGTGCTTTGCTTCTTGATTTACAAGTTTTGGTACAGGACTGTAAATGCTAGACATCTGTACTATTTCAATTTCCCAAGCAGTTACTAAAATTGTGGATGAAGTTGAACTTCACATTCACTTTAAATTTCCCAAAACAGTGAAACTCTGCCAGTTTCTGAATTTTAGCCAGATGTGATATGTGACTTGCCCCCAGGATATGTTGGATTTCTCACTGGCTGATTTAATACAGCCAAGAACCTATTTCTGTGTTTGGAGAATTCAGCTTGTTTCAGCCCAGAACTAAGTCTGCAGCTGAACAGTTTACCGCTTTCATTTATCTTTAGCCTGCTCCTTTCTCAGATAGATGTTGAGAGGGACAAGAAGAATGCTATCTCTCCTTATTTAAGGTACACATAAAAGGAAAAAAAAAAAAAGGGAGTAATTCTTAAATCTTTTTTCTAAAACAACAAAAGAACACACTTGGTACACTACCTCATTCACAGTTAAAATGGTCTCAAGTACAGTTCACTATTCTGCCACATTTCAACAGCAAAAGTTCTCATTCTTTCTACTTAAAAGTACCTTACAGTGCTGAAAGGCAGAGGAACCAAAGCACTCAGTGCTTCCTGAGGACTTAAGAATATGTGGGGAACAGACTGTCAGAGCTGGAAAAAGAAGAAAATTTATTTTCTCCTTTTTAAGTGTTACAAGTAGCAGTAGCAGTAGCTAAAGCTACTGGCCTGATGTTGAATAAGCTTGAAACTTCCCTGACAGTATTGTAAGTCATGGTAAGAGCTGACCTGAAACACTGTATGTTTTATTTGTACGTCATAACGCCTAAGACTTGTAATCATAGAAAAGGATTTTATTGTGCTAGATGTTGTTCTAGCATGGAATAAATGTGTAAAAAATTATTTTCTGGACTGTGATTCCTTTTGTCCCAAAGTAGATTCCTATACACCGGCCAAAGATAAGAAAGCAATGCAATCAAACAGCAGTCCTCATTAGCATACAAGACTTGAATTTTACAATGATTCAAAGCTCTAAAATAGAGTAAATCAAAATGGAATGCATGGGAAAATGAAGCATCTTTATCCATCAAGATCCTACATGCATTAAAAATGCAGACTGAAATCATACATACCAGTTCAAATACAGGTTACTATCAGCATCCTCTCTAGGATCAGATTATTGAAGCCCATCAAAATATTTTTGCCTGTCAGCAGGTTGTAGCCCAAAGGTGATATCATATTAGGAGCTAGGTGGTGGCTCTGTAACTAGGTGTTATCCTTTTGAGGCCTTTTGTCAGAGGCAGTAGAAATTGGTTAGACTGAGCTTGTGACAGACAAGTTCATTCCAAACTGGGAGACTGCTCAGGAGACTGCTCTGCTTGGGAAAACAGGCAGGTTTTTTAAGTGCTGCTAGGGGGGCACAAAGAGGCTGAAAAGGAAAACAGAAGTAACTATGAGTTCATGTCTACTGTCTGCTTAATGAAGAGACGTTTAGCTATTGTCATGTCTGAGGAAGGTGAACTCATGGTCCTTCCCTGCATTATTCTTCACCACCTGGTGACCTAAACTTTTCCAAGGAAAGGAAAGACTGAGTGAGTTCAGGCAATATGTTGATGACAAAATAGAGCAGGTGAGGAGGTAGACTCAGCTATAGCTCATCAGCAGAGTTCTCTGATCTTGCAGGTACAGTTTTCTCCTTTTCTTCCCAATATCATTCTGAGAGTAGATCACAGGCATTATACTTTTTAGTTTACATGATTTAGTTCTTGATGAGAAATTGTAGGGTCTTTGCTTTTGTTATGTAAACTAAAATATTCATTAGAGAAAGTAGTGAAAAAGGGAGGGAAGACACCATAGCAAAACATGCCAGACTTGCTCAGCAGTGTCCATTCCATGAAAGACTTGCACTGGAAATGACAGAAAAGCATACATTGATCTGTAAGCCTCACTTGCTATGAGATCTGAAAAAGCAACTTATCCTGCCTTAAAATAACATTATACAAGGTCTAAAATAAATATATTTGGTAGCTTAGCAACCACAAATATTTATATATACATAAGTCCGGTCTGTCAAAATATCATGGAAATTGTATACCATGAAAAACATTTTATAGACAGACAAAATTAGTCTTGTTGTTCAGGGTTGCCATAATTACCCTTCATGGCAGAGTGAAAGTGTTGTTTAGGTAACTGGCAGTAAGAGCTAAGTGCCTGATACTCTTAAGGTAAAAACAAGTTGTGCAAAGAGAAGATGTGCCTCGACTGATACTGTCTATGCCTGTAACATTTGCTAAAATATTAAACTAGTCTTTGCCAGTCAGAAAGTCCTGGATCATCTAATGGAAAGCCTGTTCTGACACGATGGAAGAGCTGCAATACATATTTTGAATGAGAATCAAGTAGTAACAAACATTGCTATTCCTAGTAGATGATGGTTGGCCAAGATTTAATCATAGCAAATGTTTCCAAAATCAGTCCCCAGCTTAATTTTCATACTACATTTGCATACGAGGTTCTAGTTAATTCATCTAGCACACACTGAATGTTCTGTTACTTGACATAAATAGCTTCACAGTAGTCAAGAATCTTCGTATAGGGTGTATATACCTTAATAACCAGTAACTTAAAAAAACTTGTTAAATAGTTAAAACTAAGAAGGGAAGAATTAAGTGTATGTAGTGATGGGTAAGAAGCAGGATATTGCATGTAAGACCTGCACTTGCCTTTATAAGTGGAAGATATTTAGATCATAGAATTATAGGATAAACCATGTTGGAAGGGATATTGAAAGATCATGTGGTCTAAGCATTCATGGGAAAGGGAGCCTGGATGATATTGTCTAGCACTCTGTCCAAATGCATCTTGAAAACATCCAGTGATGAAGATTCTACCTCTGGGGATATTGTTGCATTGAATGATTAATGGCGATGTAAAAATTTTCTTCCTTATATTAAGATGAAACCTCTCCCAGTGCAACTTGTACCCATTGCCCCTTGTCTTCTCCATGTGGCTCTTTGTGAAAAGAGAGCCTCTGTCTTCTTTGTAGCTGCCCTTTAAGTACTAGGATAATGTGATGAGGTCTCCCTAAGCTTTCCTTCTTCAAAGAGATGTGACCTAGCTCCTTCAGTCTTTCCGCATTGTGTAGGTTCTCCAACCTTCTGATCATCTTCATGGCTTCCTTTGGACCCTCTCCAGTCTGTCTGTATCTTTGTGGCTACCAGAACTGGAATCAGTACTTCAGGTGTGGCCTGACAAGTGCTGAGTAGAGTAGGAAAGTGCTGAGTGGGAAGAAGAAGATGGTGATTTTAGAAATTGGCACCACCATTCCAGAGGATAGAACTGGATAGACAATTCTATCCAAGGATAGACAGAAAATACGTAGAGTTCAGGAGAAAGGTGAAAACATCCACAGCTTCCAGCTTCAATCCCCTCTTTTTAAAGGCAGAACGTCTATGAACATATTTAGCTGAATGGTAATTAAAATATATTCCTCCTTCATATAAAGGACAACTGTTCAGTGTTGTTTGAATGAACCAGCCCAGTAAGTTGCACCTTCACTGTGCAGGGAAACAATGACATACATCACAGGTGCCTTCATGACAGCCATGAATATAGGCTACTGTGTTGCCTAACACACAATTTATACTTGCTTGAATTATGTATAAATCTTAAAACTTTTTATAATTTTTTGTACTTTGACAATAACTGTAAAACTAAGTGCCCATTGCACAAATCTTTTTCTGCAAGATAAATTTCTAATTTGGAGTTTGGTATATTTGGGCTTTTTTGTTATTATTTCTCTGTTTTACTAGTTTTAGAATGCTGCCATTCACTGAACTTGGAAATTATGACAACAATCTAAATTTTCACATAATAAAAATATTTATTACCCTCAGACTCAAAATATTTTGTCATTTGTTCAAAATCTCATTTAAATGAGAAATATAATCAACACTTAATCTCTTTAGAAAATAATGTTCAGACATGCCAAGTTTTCAATGAACTTATTCCTACTGATTCTAATAAGCTGAACAACTTGTTTTGGCTGCAGCTATCTTTTTTCCATATGGAAGTGCTTCTACTAGCTTTCTTCCAGATTATGTGGTTGAGAGGAGGATGTGGAGAAAAGTCCTGTGTTGTTTTTTGTGGCAGAAATTCATTTTGAGGACTGAAGCATGCAATGTAAATTTCTCCCAGTAAGCCTGAATACCGAGGGCTCATTTTGGCACTATGACAACCAAATCTTTACCTTAACAATCTGTGTCTAAATTCACAAAGTATATACATATTTAAGGATGCATCCACTTTACACTAAGCGTAGATCTCCAGGGACAGCAAGCATTTTCACTTAGGTGTATTGCACCACTATCACTTCTTCGGTGCTGTGCACAAAGGCAATTTTAGCATGGTTAGGAAGGAAGACACTGCCCATGGCAGGGGGGTTGGAACTATATGATCTTTAAGGTCCCTTCCAACTCTGACAATTCTATGATTCTATAATACAGCAAAGAGAGCACACAGATCAGTGAGATGAGAAGGAAAATGGATGAAGTAGAGAGTAGAAAAAAATTGCCATCAAAGTTTATTTTCTAATTACTTAAATCAAGAGAAAAATAAGTTATCTTTTGTACCAGATAAAATTAAAAATATTACTAAGAAAAATCCATAGTTAGGGTGAAATATCACAAGCAGAATTTAAGTCCCTCTAAGGCTCAGCTACCATGAAATGGAATAATCCTTACCGCCCCATAGCTTCAAATACAGATTTCTGCAACCCCCTTTGTGCAAGGTAAGATTGGCTGAAAATGGGTCACTTATTAAATTCATTTTCAGTAATGGCCACACAAGCAGCAGCACTAGCAAAAGGAGGTGGTGGTAATGTGCAGCTACCACTGGTGAAGACAGGACCCCACTTCACAAAAACATCATCTAAAACTGGTTTAACATTCTAGTAAAGGGGCACTTTAGAATTACTTTAGAAAAAAATCGTCAAAGGATTTGAATGATTGTAACATCAGAGGTTAAAATTTTCTACTTTCCAAAGAATTTTATACTCTGACAGTTGGTCAGAAATTTTTCATGAATTCCGAATCGATATATTGTAGAAGTACTTTAAATCATCAATGCTAATCAGATTTGGGGACCTGTATATTTGTTCTGCCCTCAGCAACCAATGCACCAAACCAAAGTCTTTAAGAGAAGAGCTGATTGCTCACTCAGCTGTTAGCCTAAATGAGAACCATGCACTAGTCTTTGCTCTGACCATCCATGTAGGACACTGGTCCTTCCTTGACACAGACTTAAAGCATCTGGAAAAGTTAGGAGAGAAAATGTTCACTAAGAATAATTTATTGTTGAACAAAGACTTTCCTACTTTCCTATGGTCTATATGACAACATTTGCACAGACATCAGAAGAAGAAATTGAGACTGGAGTAGACGAGGCAAAAGGTACTTCCATCACCTCCTGGAATAAGGTATTTCTGTCACCTCCTTGTTCTCTTCAGAGTTTGAATTGTCAACTGTCATGCTACAGGGAGCAGAGTAAGCATTAGTAAGTGAAGGATAGCATCTTGAAAAGGCCAATCCCAAATGTAATAAATCTTGGGGGAACAGAAACCTATAATGAAAAGAATGTCTTCTGGATGACCATACCATGTCTGGTATGCACAAATTTCTGACACATATATGCAAAAATAGTTGTGGAACCAGATAAGAGGACAAAGCAATAAAGAAGTTCAAATAATTTCCTAAATGTCCCAAATTATCTCAATAGATTATTTTTAAAAAGGTGTAGAAGAATAGAGAATACGTTGTATAATTAACACAATGCATACAAAAATGAAGCCATTTTCAAGAACTGGAACAGACTTCTTAAAAGTTTATGTGTACTGAGCCACAAAATGGAATATAAAAGAAATAGGGGAAATTAATAACAGACACAAAAGCCGGTGTACTGAAGGAATAAACTTTTACAGGCAACAAGAAAAAGGAAATGCAAAAAAACCCAAAACAAAAGGCAAACCGCCCTTTCTAAAAAACAATTCTTTATCTTTCATGTGCATCAAATCAAATTATACTTCACAGAACAGTATTCATGTGTGTATATGAAATAGAAATAGCTCTGTAACTAATGGTGGTAGAAGTGTAAATGCTCCAAAGACTATGAACAATTTCTCCAGTATTTGAATTCTAGCAAAAGCTTATCTGGGCTATTTTGAATTACTTCTGGACCTGTAACACTGAGCAGAAAATCTCTGAGGAACACCTTCTCTTGTAAGAATTTCAGACTCTTTTTATGGTCAGCTGAAAACACTGGGATGGTTTTTCAAAGATCTTAATTTTCGGTTGAACTCTGAACCTGAAAAAGTCAATGGAAAAAGCTCTCCTACTGAGTTCAGAGGGAGGTAGGGAGACTTTGTAGCAAGCATTTTCTAAAAGTTCTATGCACTGTGAGAATGTTTTTTTAGCTATTTCAGCACTCTTCAGAGCATCAGCCCTTTCTCTTCTGGTTTGATTAATTTTCCAGATACCAAGGGCACAGAACTTTTCATTCGAAGTAAAAGCTTCTCCATTTGCCATGTGCTTAAATTAACTTTGTAAAGTTGATATACAGAAAGTTCCTCAAATTACATAACACTAACAGATCTTAGAGGTCATTATATAAATCTTCAATTCTTTTAGCTTGGAAAGTGAAATCAAAGTTTAAAGTTTAAATGCCTGCAGTGCTTTCCCCTCTCTTTCTCTTTGATGTCAGAAAAATATCACAGACAAATGTGTTGATTTATAGTATACATGCAAAAAAGTGCACCTACTAGAACCCACAAGTAAATGGGTTACTTAAGAAAAAAAAAAATCAAATGTCAAATATCATGATCAAATATAATACTTTCCTGAAGCCATTTCTCTGTGAAAATAAATTGTTTCCTTTTAAACCTTTTCATTCAATAAAACATGTGATGAATTCCATGTAGGGAACTTGGCAAACACATAAGTATCGCATGTCATTTTATGGCACAGGTCTTACTTTCTTCTAGTAGGATGTCAGGCTCAGCTTTGGCTGTATGAGCTGAGCTGTCTGCAAGTAACTATCATACAGAAGCAGATTTGGGCAGAATATGCACTGCTGAACCAGTACATATTTCCAGTCCAGCAGTGCCGTGGCTGAACGCCACATAGGGGCAAATAACATCAAAGTGCTTTACACGCAGAGTGAGGTGAATGATAATGATCTACAACAGTGGTTTTCACATTGTAGTCTGGGAGGCAGCCCAGTCCCTACAAGCAGCTGGTATCAGCAAGGCCCAGGAAACACATCAGGTGGTTGTGCTTCCTGTTGGTTATTTTAGAGCATGCTGTGCCAGCTACAGATTACATCAGTGGTGCCTGTTATGGGTTAACCCCAGTAGGCAGCTAAGGCCCATAGAGCTGCTTGCTCATGCTCCCCAACTGGGGTGAGGAGAGAGTTGGAAGAGCAAAACTGAGAAAACTTGCAGGTTGAGATGAAGACAATTTAATAGGGAACATGAAGCTGTGCACGCAAACAAAGCAAAGTAAGGAACTCATTCACTACTTCCCATTGGCAGGCAGATGTTCAGCCATCTCCAGGAAAGCAGGATTCTATCACACATAATGTTTCTTGGGAAGACCAACACGATAACTCCAAATATTCCCTCTTCCTTCTTGTTTGCCCCAACTTTTATTGCCAAGCATGACATGATATAATATAGAATATCCACTTGGTCAGTTGGGATCATCTGTCCCAGCTGTGTTCCCTCCTAAATTCTTGTGCATCTCCAACCTGTTCACTGGCAGGGCAGTGTGAGAAATAGAAGATGCCGTGATGCTGTGCAATCACTGTTCAACAGTAACTAAAATATCAGTGTGTTATTGTTTTGGTCACAAATCATCATAAAGCATCATATGAACTATTATGAAGAAAATTAACTCTATACCAGTCAAAATAAGTACACATCCCCAGCTCTCAAAGGCAATGCGGAGAGAGTTTTCTCAAAATTCTTATCATGAGAAGAAAAGCATCCACAGTCACAATGAGTTAGCCTCGGCTTACAGCCAAGCACCCACATAGCCTCTTGATCATTCCCTTGCCTCCAGCAGGATGGCGCAAGAAAATAGGAAGAATGAGAGAACGAGAAAATTTTTGGGTCAAAATAAAGACAAGGAGACCACTTACCAACTACAGTTGCAGGCTTTTGAGAATTTAGTTTATTGCAAATTAATACAAATATTTGAGGACAATATTTGGGTATTGGGAAACAACAACAGCAAAAAACCCACAAAGATTTACACACTGAGGGAAAACACCTTTCCTCCTTTCCCAGGCCCAACTTCACTCCCATAATCAGCTTATCTCTATGCACCTCTTCTCCCCATTCACAGTTTGAGCTTCACTTTTTCACGGCTTTTTTACCACCTCTCCTCCACCTCTTGATATCACCACAGATTATATTCAGTGTCTTCAGTGAGAAAACAAGCAGTGTGTGCAGTCAGGACATAGTAGTTCCCTTCTGTTGCTCCTTTGCTCCCATTTTTTTTCCTATGCATTGGTTGGTCCTCCACAGGCTGCACTCCCTTCAGGAGCTCTGGTTTGCCCTCATTCACACATCTCAATCCCTTTGGGGATATAGCTGTGCCAGAAACTTGGCTGTTGGGCTCATCTTTGGCCCATGGTCATCAGTTTGGAATCAGCTGCATCCAGCACAGGGCAGCCCCTGACCTCCTCCCACAGAAGCCATCCCTGAAGCCCCCTCTCCTCACTCTCAAAACCTTGCAGCCTACACACAGTATACTAACACATCAAGCCAAGTGGTTTGTCTATTCCTGTTTGCTGGTTTCCCTTAGCCCAAATGCATGTGGAACACTTCTGATTCCTATCAGGTACTGAATAGCCCAGAATAATGAATAATCAGTTTCATAATTTCCAAATGTAATACCCATGTACATGTAGAAATTTCATACAGAAATCATAGTGTTCCTGTAGAGAAAGTTTCAACCCATCTGACATACATCACTGTATTTTCTCATATTTTTAACCTGTCATAACTGCAATAAAAACCAATTCACTCTGTTCACTCTGAGGGTTTTGAGGCTTCCATGCACCATTATTATAATGCTGTAAAACTCTGCCTGTTTTTATTATTGGCATTATCATAAACAATGCATAATCTCAGAGCATTCAACGTTTGAAATAGGGACTTATTTGGGTTGAAAAGAATGTTTTTACAACATGAAGTGAAGGCAAAAGTCTTCCAAGCAACTCTGATTTTAAAAACTTTTGAATCATGCTCTGGATTTTTGAGATTCTGCTATCATTAAAACCCTAGTTCTAGAACACCTCAGATAAATCATCTTGATTATTTTAATGTAAGTCTAAGCTGCTATTTGGTTACTATGCTTTGTGTGCATTTTTGTATAAAATCTTATTTTTTTAAAGGAATATACTTTTAATATAGGTAAATGCCACTCAGAATCTTCAAGAACTGTGATTACTAGTCCCATCTGAAGACACAATACAGTTTCTTGATTCAAAGTCAATATTTGAAATGTCCCAGTCTGCGTTTACCATAATTTCTGAATTTTCTAGGAAATCATAGTATGTTTCACAATCTTCCCACTGAACACTATGATCCAGCAATTTTTTTTGTTATTGCCAAAGCTAGATTCCTCTGAGAATAATTCTTGTAGTCTGTACACAGTCCTGTCTGATAAGATTATGAACAGAAAAGTTCTACTTTATACAAATAAGGAAGAACTCCCTTTCATTGCTGACTATGATATTTAAAATACAGGGAAGGATCATTATTGAGAAATCCTATTTCTATGATGATCACATTCTCAAACACATGCAGTTTAAGCCACAATTACATTTAATATGCAGAAGTAGTTACAGTTTAATATAAGTACACAGCTTAGCAAGGCAAAAGAGAATACACCATTTTTCAACAACTGGTGTTTACTACTGGGAGTGATACAAATTATAGTTATATGACATTATACAAGTACATGAATGTATCAGCTTACACATTAGAAAAAGTGCAACTGATAACATGGACAGAAAGAACTACTGACTTCTCATATAGACTTCCCAGTTTCAGAGGGAAGACACAATTCCAGAATGAGCTTGTGGTCATTTTAGGGCTAGAATTAAAGGGGTACAGTTTTTGCTCTTGCCTCAGTGTTCTTTTCAGATCACGGGACAGTTGCAAAAGGCAACATTTTCAAAAGCAACTAGTTAGTTTAGACTTTTCAAATTGAGTTTCCCTGATATTATCAGGCTTCATATTACAGTGATGTCAGAAAACCAAGTCCCTGAGAGATATCTCAGCTACTGAAATACTCCATATCAATCACTTGAGAGTACATATGTCAGATCATTATCATGTGAATAGTATTACTTCCTTTTTTCCTGTGTCAGCATCATCTTCTTAGTCTATAAACTCTTTGGAGGGGAGTTATTTTTTGATGTATATTTTGCACATTTCTTGCCACACAGGGGCCCTGACCTTGCTTAAGATTTCTGTTTTCTTCGGTATGATTAATTACAATTAGCAGTTAGAAAAATAACAGAAACACTTTGATGTTCTATTCAAGGCTTAGAGACAAATTGGTGTTTTCATTTGTATTTGTAATTCAGGGTTTGATCAGTTAAAAAGAAATCTACAAAAATCCATCTGGAGGGTAAAATATTATGGAGAAGGAAAAATTCAGAGGCATTTTATCATGAGAAGCATTCACACAGAGAAATTCCTTCCATGTTACTTTGTGTATTGTGTCAGTAAAGTGCCATAATTTATAAACAGGAGTATCCTAATCTACAGTGTTCTTCCTTTTAAAATGGTAACTACAGGTAAACAGGAGAAACCAGTTTTTGCTTTCCAGCTACGTGTATTGCAAATAATGATGCTTTGAAAAATAATCAAACACCCTTAATAAGTTTACAACATTATTTGGCAAAGTACACATGCTAAAGTAAAATATCTTTTTCTTTTGTAAGACACAAGTTCAAAGTGCTGCTTACAGTAGCCTGTAAAAGAACACAATTCCTAACATGTCTCTTCTGTAATCTCCCTCTGATAACAGATTACCATTGCAGCTCATTGTAGCATCTTATCATCATCCATTACAATATTCATCTCAATATTTCAAATGTGTTTCTCAAGCAAACTTCTACAGAGGGTTTTGCAGTGATATCTCATCAAAACAAACAAAAAAAAGAGCTAAATGCATGTTATGGTTTGTCTGTATGACTCCAGCTCAAATAAAATGTCACTGTAGATTGTACAAATCACTATGAACAAATACAGTCTTCAAGCCTGGTGTAAAACATCCCCAGATAAGACTCTAAGACTATCAAATGCAGCTCTGGGACATGCTTTTGTCCCCTTCATCTTTAAGCTCACAGCTCAATCCAATTATCCACAATTTAGCCTCTGCCAGCGATTTGTGTACACTTGTGTTGCAGAGGAGGATTTTTTTGTATGACTCAAGTGTAAAACTCTAGCTTACAAGCCAAAAACATATTCAAAAGAAACCCATGAAATGAAATATTGAAAGCATGAGACAGAACTCTATGGTACAAAAAATGACAGAAACCCCCCAGTTTTTAATCACATATACTAAGCTCAACCTCAATGATAACCTTCTTTTAAATGAAATCTGAAAAACACAGTTTTCTTATTTTGTTCATTAGTAGAAAAACCAAAACAAAACAAAAAAAACCCACATAAAAATTTTTCTTCCAACAAGAACAGGACTGAGAGAAATTTTGGACAGACCTATATAAAGTTCTGAATTCCAGAACAGAAACCACTAGGACTTAAACCAAGTCCACAGTTTTCCAGAAGTTAAATGCTCGTTTGTGTACTACTTTTTGACATTACTTCCATATCCACTGGATTTATAAACACAGTATTAGGTCTTTGGTTCTATCCAACTAAAGCCATGCAGAACAAAGACTTCTAGAATATTAATCTAGTTCTTAGGATACAAATATTTTCAGCTTTTCATGGCATATATTGTTGCTAGAAATCATTCTGGCAGCTGAGGACTAAGTTACCAAGAAGCTTTCTCCAGCCCTCTTCACAATCTAAATTTCTCACACCAAGTGAGAAGGCCAACTGAGTTTCTGTTGACTTGATTCTGCTTGAGGATTCCTCAAAATACATCCACAGGTCTCAAGTAGCTGTAGACCACCACTAGAACAAGACCGTTTTATTTAGCTGTTGACATCATTCTGGAATGAATTTCAAGTTCTGACTTGTATTATTTCATCTTGGTCACATGCTTTTAGTCACATGATACAGTTTTGAAGCACATTTATTCTAAAAATTTTATTCTGTTGAAAAATATCCTAAGAAATATCAGGGGATTTTCTAGTAACAATGATTCCACTTTCCAGTGTAATGGTTCTGGTCAGAGGTTAGCATCTCATCTTGAAACAGAAACATACAAGATTTTATAAGCAGCATTTTGTCTTGCATAGCATTTCAATACTTAGGCAGCAAAAGGAGGTTTCTACTAAAAAATTCAGGTTTCTACCAAAGTACTAAGTTATTTGATAGGAAAACATTTGAGGGGCTAATCTAACTTTGGATCACCTATGCAAAAGAAATAAAATTGGTAGAGTCCAATCGTAATTTCCCAGCATTGTATTACTACATTAGGGAAAAATGAAACTTAACCTAGGAAAATGGGCCTAACCAAAATTACACTCCATCACACTTACCTGTGGCTGCTGTCAGAGTACATCAAAGTTGTTAAAAGTATTGTATATTACAGAGGACAGGTCAAGTGACCTTAACCTCGCACCGAACACTGCAAGAAACATGTGACCATAATATCAAAGAATGGAAAAATAAGTTTTGAACCACAATTCAAAATAATAAAATCTTAGCACACATCACATGCCACTAGAATGTCTTCTGTTCCAGTGATCTGGTCATATGGGGTAAATGATGTGTTTCTATTCTAATTAATTTGAATGCCTAACTTTGAACAATCCACAGCAAAACCAGAGTGTTTTAGAGTAAATATCAGTATTAATTTATGTTAAGTAAAGGTAACTGTGTTTAGTGCAAAATATAGTGAAACGAAAGGCTATACTCATCCCTGATACTACATTTATTTCCCATTCCAGAATTAAAGGATCCATAATCCTAAATGCTAAAACCCTAAGAAGCGAACATAATACATGTACAGCCTTTGGGCCCAGGATAAGATCTAGTATGTAAACACTCAACTGAAACATTCCTATTGTTTCTTGAGCCAAGTGCCTTCCATCTACTTGTTATACTTCTACCATCTTCAAGTTATCATTGTGAAATGATTTCATGACTTTTCAAGTATGGTTATGTGTGTCTGTCAGCTTTCAGACATGCAGTACAAATGCTAATTATAACCATTCTAAATGATACATCTTCCTAGAGCTTCAGATTCAGTGAGTTAACCTTAAATGCAAGGCAGATTTAAAGATGAACAATTTACTGAGATAAAGGAAAACACAAAATATAATTAGTCATTTGCTTATCCTTCAACCCTAGTTTACAAAACCATGGTGCAACTTTATTGAGCTCAAAATTGAAGGGTGACAAGGTTAATACATAGCTTTAGACCTCATGGTTTCATTAGCAAAAACATTACAGACTGTAAAGCTGAACTGACAGTAATGCTAGGCCCAAACAAAGTAAATAATTACTGGCTTGGCAAATGAGGAAGCACTTGCAGAGTTTGTTTACATTTGGTTTTTGGAAAATTCATGTTGGCAACAAGTCAAATACAGTTTGACTAGTAACTGTGACAATTGCTCACAGATGCAGCTGGAAGAACAACAAAAGAATGGATTTATGGTTCTTTTCTCCCCTGCATTTTTCCCCTTTGTTGCCTGTTTTCTTGTGCTGTTTCTTCTATATTTCTCCTGTTTTGTCTTTTTTTTTTCTCTGCGCTTTTTTTTTTTTTTTTTTTACCATTTTGGATCAATAACAAACTTGTAGCCACAAAGATAAGTGGGTTTTCACGGCAGATGGGCTTTGGAATGTATAAAAATCTCATGTTGCATTTTTTCTTTTGGCCATGTATTCGAAAAGACACAGCTGTGTTCAAGCTGCACTTATAAAAGCTTTGCTCCCTGAGGAAACGTGTGAGTGTCTTCAATTCCTGTAGGCCTGTACTGTATTTTCAAGAGATATGCATCACTGCCACGCTGGTGCACTGTTAGCAAATTTTATCAGATGCCAGGGGTACAGAATTGTGTCTAGCCTCAATTCCTTTCATGCAATTCATTGGTTGGCTGTGGAGGACAACTTGAACATATTGCTTGGAATTCAAATAATAAGGCAACCTATGAAAATGGAAGATCATTCAACATCCTGTAGTCAATCTAGAAAAATCATGAAACTGCAGTTCTCTTTCCAACATTTTCTGTAGAATGCAATTATTCTAAACACTGCACGTATTCAGCTTCTTATTATGTAGTAGCATCAGAGAATATAGAATCCGTTAGAAACTAGCATTAATAAAGATCACATAGAGTCAGACAGTTATACAGCATATAGTCAATTAATTATACACAGAAGAGGACTAATCATGTAAACTAAAGACAAATTTGTGAGAAGAAGAAAAACAGTAATTGTTAGAGCTCGCTTTCAGTCAAAGTGAGCTAAAAGAGTTTGGTCAATTCTTGTCAGATCATCTCATTTCATTAAATGCATTTCACATAGGAAAATTAAGATTCCTAGTCTGATCAATAGAAACCTATTTTATCTCCCATACCTTAATGAACTACCAAACTGAAGACTCAATAACCCATGCTTCTGAACACTAGTAACACCACCAAAATAATTTCAAATTAAGCACAGAGAAATGAATCATAAACAGAAATTCTAGTAAACACATGTGTATCTTAGTTATTTTGCAATTATTTACAATGTATTGTTTATAGTATGCTAATGTCACTATGTTTTTATTAGTCCAAAAGTAATTAAAATATGAACTGTGTTAAATTACATTTCTGCATTTCACAGAGCAACTATGAAATAACACAATAATTTTCAATGCTCACTGCATTTGTCTCAGGAAAACAGAATGAGAAGGAACAGTCCTCTCTGAAGAGTGATCAGGCCAGGACATACTAGGTCTATATAATCCTTCAAGACCTCGGTTAGGTGACAGGATTTTAACAGCTTACTGACATTCACTGATTAAAGACCAGAAAAGGCCATGTGTGCTGTCTTTCCGAGCTATAGATACATTGACATCTGCATATTGCATAAGAGATTGTCCTGTGACCAAGACATGGTTTTATTTTTCTTTATCTGTTCTGTTATGCTCTGTGCAAGACACAGCATGTAGGAGCAGAGACGAAATATCTGTGGAAAGCTGCAACATACAAACATTCTCAACAGAAACAAATTAAACTATTCAGTAAAACTGAATATTGTTAGTTGATACCATCATCACTAAATTTTCCAGTAAACCGCTGTGAAAACAGTGAGATAAAAAAGGTTTAGAGAGATTCAAGTTCTCAATAGCTACAGAAAAAAGTACATTTGTAAGTACAAATTTAACCAGGGAAAAATCCATAACAAGAAAAAACAGTGAGAAAATGTCATGGTGGAAAGTACTTCCAGACGGCGTATGAACAGAGTGAAATATTGATTTAGGTATATTCTAATCAATATACAGATACTTCAATGCTTTATATGCAGTGGCTTTGATAGCCTAAAGGGAACGTTGTTTCACTGAGTGCAAA
Source organism: Actenoides lindsayi (assembly GCA_025331215.1). Lineage (NCBI taxonomy): Eukaryota > Metazoa > Chordata > Aves > Coraciiformes > Alcedinidae > Actenoides > Actenoides lindsayi. The sequence continues at coordinate 541 of WTSP01015549.1, read as the reverse complement.
GGTTAGATACTTATGCTCTAACAACTGTGGATATGTGATACAGCCTAATTATTATGGGGAATCAGATTCCTACACAAAATGCCAAAAGTGCTAAATATCAAGGAGGTAGGCAGCACTGGCAGAAATGTGTAGCTTGTTTGATTTTAGCATAAACATTATCTGAGTAAACCTTATAGTGACATTTCAGCAATATTACATTTATCACCTCAATATCAGTAAGTGTCCTCTAAATGTATCCCTGCTAATGTTAGTGAACAGTAGAGAGCATTGGCGAACTATATGGAAGTTTTAATTTCTCTGCAGAGAAACATCATCATTACACTCTGTATTTTGTAAGAAATACTTTTTTTTTACCTTATCTTTTGTCCAAAACCCATAAATATTATTTGGACATGAGAAAATTTGCCCTACTGTGGGCACTTTATTGATAAATATTCTGTAAGGAATAACTCTATAGCTGGTTTTAATGGGTCTGGCTGAGCTGCTTTTCCCCATCCAGCCCTTATGCTGCAGTACTGGGAGCTGGAGGGTGTTGATAACA
>WTSP01015547.1:4978-16233 GCA_025331215.1 Actenoides lindsayi | reverse complement strand
ACCTCATCTATTGGGTAACTGCTGGGCATATTTTGCTTCCCTCCCTCCTCTGGCACACCCACACCCCCGTCCCCCCCTGCCCCAGGTGAAGTTTTGGTTGTGCGTTTCAAAAGTAGCTCAGAATGCTCATGGTGATCATCATGGTGAATTTTGAGGAGGAGGACAGGGCGTTATTAACTTGGAGAAAATGCGGAATGGCTCTTTTGTGAATCTTATCTCTTCCACCATGTCAGTTCGCAAAAGAAAAAAGTTTTATTTCATTTGTCTGCACCTTTTGTACTTGTTCTTTTGTACTTCCTTTCTTTGTTAGCAGTTTTTCCTTTTGGACAGGTCTCCACTAAAGCAAGGACAGATTACTTGGAAAGGAAAAGTGTGAAACAACTGTAACTGTTACTTAAACAAAAGAACAAACCGCAAACCTATAGTCTGTATGACCTGCTATTCCTACGTGTATTTTATCTCGGTGACAAAGTATTAGCAAACTGTTTTGAATTATAATTAGCTTTTGCTAAAAGACAGCCATACAAAGTTCCCTTTCTGTGAAAAACTGAACTCGAAAAACATACATTTCATTTTTGGTCTTTGTAGGGCATGAGAAGTCTTCCAGATTATGTCACGTTTAAGTCCTTCCCTGGAATGCCACTTCAACATATATTCAGTGCAGCTGGTGATGATTTGCTCAGTCTTCTGCAAGGCTTATTCACATTTAATCCTTGCACTAGGGTTACGGCCACTCAGGTATAGTACACTTGCGTTATGTCCTAATGTTCGTTAACATACTTTTACTATCAGATAAATGTACTTTGAAGCCAGTAAGCCAGGTTCAAAATGGAATGTCCTATAGCTCTGTCTATTAAATACTAGAAACCTATTTCTAGTGTTTTATAGAGAGAACTCTGAAAAGCATGAATAATGCTGAGTGATCACCTCTGTTCCCAGTGTAGAGCAAAGGTAGACAACTACGAGGTGTATGAATCATGGCCTTCAGACGGACATTGTATTTGACATTTAAAATTCAGTCACCTACAGCTTGAAACTAAAGTCTTAACATAGCACATCTTACTCCCTGGCTTTGAAAAGCTTTAATTCTTACTTCATTCAGTCCTCCTTCAATTTAATTTTAACTTCTGGACTTATTTTGAACATGAAATTCTGTGGAGATTTAAACTAGCAGCCTGATCTGAATATCCTTTTCCGTTATACTTGGGTGAAACTGACCTCAATTTCACTACTCCGTGATGGGGAAAAATTAAGGCCTTTGAATGAAAATCTAGCTGAATGTTCTCCTCCAGAATGTGGATTTCTGCTATAAGGAAGATACAGAAGTTGGTGATTTTAAAACTATTTCTGTCACCTTACACTGTTAGGGAAGCATGCAAAAATCAGAACTGTCCTCTTAAGGCCAGGACTCCCTCATTGCTTGCTAGACAAGGCAGGTCCCAAGTCAGGGGATTAGTGCATGCGTTAAGTGTATCTTTACTAGCACACTTTCAGAGCACATTCAGATTTCTTTGGTCACCATATTTAAAAACTTTCAGTATAAGTTTCCAAATAATTAGTTCTGCTATGCTTGGGACACCTCTGTTCTAGTTCATATGTATAAAATCATTTTACAGTTCATATTGTAGTATGGTAACTTGCATATTGAATATATTTGACTTTTCTAGTAGTTTATTGACAATTCTCTAGACATTTATTGACAATGCCACAGGTAAAGGCAGGAAACAACTTGCATTTACTGTTGTGGCTTGATTTAGAGCTGTCATTGAATACCATGTATTTGACATTAGCAGAGTAATGGTATCTAAGATACAGCTTAACCTCTTCTCCTTAACCACAGTTTATGAAAGCTGTGGAATTCCTAAAATTTAAAGCAGGGTATGTAATACCACTACATTAAATCAACCTTGCTCACTTGTGTTTCTCTTCTGCTCTAATTCAAACTATGCTGTTTTTACACTGAAAACTGTGAGAAAAACATAGTTAAAGAAATTGTGAGGAAAGACCTGTTGTTAAATCTGGCAAAGCAGCTGGTGTCTAGGTCCTGGATCTGATAAAGACTTTGGATATATTCTTTTAATCTTTCTGTATTCCTGCTTTCTTCTTTACCATCTTGTCTTATATGTCTATTCAGAATGCAAGCTCTTCAGAGCTAGAAGTTTTCTCTTTGTACAAGGCCTCCTGCAATGTAGCCTAGAATTTTGTTAGGATGTTTGAGCACTAGTTAAAAATGACAGTACACAATTATCTCTTGGCTTACAAATCAGAGTGCTGCAGGTAGTCACTGCAAACACAAAATCTTGATTTGCTCCAGGGCCACCTTCTAGTATTAAAGTCTCCAAGAAATTTTGAAGTCCCAGTTGCAAGGGCTTTATTTCATCAACATTTTTATAGATGGTGTTGTGATGTTTGAAATTCATCAGTTAGTTTCTTCCATTATCATTAAGGCATTGAAACAGAAGTATTTCAGTAACCGACCAGGACCCACTCCAGGAAATCAGCTTCCAAGACCAAACTGTCCTACAGAAGTTGTAAAGGAGCAACAAAATGCACTTCTAAATTTAAAAAGGAGAAGAATGGAAGGAATAGAACAAGGTAATATCTGAATGTTTCACCTAATTAAAAATAGGAGCTACACACTGGGAGAGAATGTGATACTTCCAGTGTTTCAGAACAAAAACTCTCTGAAAGGACTACATCCATAGCCACCATACCAGCTGAAGCCCTTTAATGATTTATGTTTGGGATAAATGTTTTAGGGTGAGAATGGCTCAGTTCTGTGTTCTAACAAAACTGGTATAAAAAAGGCTTTTTTATGATGTTTAAGATCTATTTGCTAGAAGAAATATCCAATTCCATTAATTTCTATAATGGAGTGTGGTAATACCCAGTAAATTATAGGCTGCTATGATGCCCTTTATTGTTTTTCTGAGACAACTTTGCACAAAAAGGGGAAGAGGAGAGAGAGAGAGGAACATCTTGAATAACATCTTGTTATTCTTTCAAATGAAAGAGTGGAGAATGTAAATCAGGTTTAGAAGAGAGATTTCTGCACTCTTAACTGTTAAGACCACTTTAGGCAAGGAACATTAAGCACATTTCTGTGACACTTATGTTTTAGTCACTTTGAATTGTTGTTTCTTAATCTGTGTCAAATTAAAAGTAAAATGCATTAGTTCACTACCTAAACATTCTGATCACAGAGAAAAAATTAATCAGTTGACTATTTGCATGCTGTTTGCTGACTCCAGCACCGTGGGTTATCTAACATATGGGAACTTGCTGTGTTCATTGTTTAGGTAATTAATTTAAGCTTTTGAGCTCCTTTTGCAAGGACCACGTGAGGGTCTGTGATTAGTGTTTTTGAGTACATGCCCTAAATATAAGTCTGTTAACTAAACAACAGAAAAGAGGAAGAAATGTTTCCTTGATTTCTGTGACTGAACCATCTGAAGTCTCAGATCTGGCTATGAGCTGAGCTACCAGAACTGTATCCAGCTAGAACACTAATGTGCTTTAACATCTTTCTGAAAGTCTCATCTTTAGCAAGAGGGAAATCAAACGTTTGTGTTAAATGCCAGCAGTTCTGAGATTTGCTATAAGTAAGGCATTTTGTAAGTCAGCATTACTTGTTTGAGTATCAGTATAAAAAGCAGTATTGATTCCACTTCGTGGAAATGGAAACAATGAATTTTCTAATGTGGATTTTCCAGTATGTTCTGTTACTGCCTTAGCTGGGCTGACAGGACCTTCAAGGATCTCAAAGGTAGATTCTCTAGTGCCAATGAATATTAAAGGAGAGAGCCAATGTTAAAGCTAGCAAATCTGCTATCCTGGATTTCACTTCACATCCTCACATGGTGTTACCATCTAAAGTTAAAATCTGAATATTGGTTTGGAAGAATAATCCTACAGTCTTTGTTAAAAAAAAAAATTAAGTACAACTTATTTTTATTACTATTGAGGGTGGAAATGTACAAAAGCCATTTCAAATAAAAATAAGTTATATACCTTAAATTCTTAGGCTGCCCTGTGCTTGCATCCTGCACATTACAGTTTTCTTTCCCTGAGCCCTGTTGAGGTAGCACTCTGGCACTTAGCAGAAAAGGCTAAATGACTGCTGATGGGTGTCCTCTTATAAAATGTTGGCACAGGGGGCTGGCTGCCAGGAGAAAGAATTTATAATATCCCTGTGAGTGCTACTTTTCCACAAGAACAAAACCCTGTAGCCCGTGGTGCATGTTCATCAAACTTGTGCAGCAGCTGTACTTCTCAAAGAACAGCTTTTTCGTTGTCACAGGAAAACTATCACTAGATGGATGGCTGCCTGTGAAAAATATTAAGGATGTATAATTTCTAGCTATTGATACCATTTATTATGATCAATAGAGAGGTATGTTGAGACACTGATGTTACAATGACATCATGGTTCATCTTCTCCACTCTGGCAAACTTAATCAGAAGTATCACTCCTTCTCCAGGACACTAACTTCTAGTCCTATTAATCAGCATTTCTACAGACCTCTATGTTTGCAGAACCAAGAGTATAAAATATACAGCACTTAACCTTTCCCAGAGTTAATGTAGTATAAAGAATCCATCTAATTTCAGAACTATTCTGCATTAGTTTAGAAAAAAACTCAAGGTTCTGTCCCTAGCTAAGGTTAAGACTTCATATTGTTTGGGCATTCATTTAAAGTTCATGGGTGTGATGCAATCTATTTTAGAGGACACCTCTGCCTATAGGGCAGGCCAAAACAGTTGGGTTTGCTTCATAGCCAGCTTCATATCCATTCCAGAAGGCGGCTATGGTTTATTCTGCCTGCATTATAAATAAGTGGCTTGTGAAGAAAAGAGAGAATGAGATTGGGAATAGAATAAAAAAAATACCACTGTCCCCATCATCTCTACAGCTGACACTAACCAAAGACATGGATAAAGAATGAGGCAAAGGCTAAAAGAGCTATCACTTCCTGCAGACAGCTTATTGCTGTGTAATGACAGCACGTAAGAAAAAGCACTAAGAGTATATGTGTGGTGGGCACAGCTAAGCCCTAGAATAGCTTGACTTTCGTAGGTTTAAAAGAAAAATTAACTGGCTTTCTATACCAACAAAGAGAATTACTTACATGTATCCCACCCAAATGCAGTTAACAGTTACAGAATTTGGGACTCATTTGGATTACTGATTTAAGTGAGCTTTGATTCTAGCACTCTTTCATGGATTCTCTGGAAAAGGTTACCATGTACTGCTGCTGCAGCAAACAGCATTAAGCAGCTCAGAGTAGATGTATCTAAAGAATGGTATCAAACAAATGCTAAAACCTTGTGGAGGGGACTGGACTCTTACTTCAGTAACAATGTATTTTCCACTTTTCAGGATTACCAAAAAAACTGGTTTTTTGATTGCTGTGGATGGTGGATGAAAAGAAATGAAAATGGCCGGACTACCAAACATTGAAAAAATGCTGTAATAGTCACTGGATTGTTATTTTGTAATATTTTCTTATGTAAAATGTTAATTTTATTTTCCTTACTAAAAGAGAGGTTTCAGTAACTCTATTTTCTTTTTTTTCCTTTTTTTTTTTTTCCCCCTTCTCCCCAATAAAAGTGCTTTGAACCAGAACAAGAGTTCTTTCACTTTGTTACTTTGACTTGTGCTTTGAGGTAGTAACTGTTAAAACTGCTTGATGGCTATAGATTTACAGAGACTAATTTTGCAGAACTTTTATGCTGAATCTCATGCTATCCTGTGCATATGCAAACCCTAAGGAGGAAAATGACCAAGACCACCCTTCTGAAGCGTATATGTACGTGTGATTTCCCTGGAAGCCCTATAATACTTTTTTGGAAGGTATGTATCATTATAAGGGAAGGGCAGGATGCTTTTTTTTGTTGCAGTTAATATGCTAATGTATTAACAAATGAGTTTGCCTATGCTCTGTCAGACTAGGACTTGCTAAGACTTTCCAAGGACACATTCACTATATGGAAAACAATACAATGCAAAGGTTGAATGTGAGGTGTTGGATTTGTATTTTTTCCAGATTCCAGTCTCCCAGGAGGAATTATCTAAGAGCATATAAATATTGATTCCTTCACAGCCTCAAGATTGCAGTAATGTATGGAGGGAGATCCAGCTGGGAAAATTACACCTGCCCTCCTATCAAATGGTGGCTGTTGAACAATTCATAGTGCAGATCCTGACCTCAGCTCTGTTGTCTGATTTCTTTCCAGCATGGTTGTGTTGCAAAGTGGCAGCTGGGTAACCAAAATTTTGCCATAGAGAGAAACAAGCCAGTAGATGCTGTTGATGCAGCTCAACTGCATGCCCACCCCTGTTGTGCAGTGGGTCTCAGGGATACCTCATGAGCCATTGTCACATTGCCACCAGTGAACAGCTTTCAGCATCATGTTTTCTAATATATGTGGCAAGTATTTTAGTAGAAGACTTGAAGGCTTGTAGAGGAAAAATCATAGAATCATAGGATGTGTTGGGTTGGAAGGGACCTCTAAAGGTCATCTAGTCCAACCTCCCTGCAATAAGCAGGGACATCTCTAACTAGCTTAGTCTGCTTGGAGCCTCATCAAGCCTGGCCTTGAATGTCTCCAGGGATGGGGCCTCCACCACCTCTCTGGGCAACCTGTTCCAATGATCTATCACCCTCATATTAAAGAACTTTTTCCTAATGTCTAACATAAATCTACCCCTTTCTAGTTTAAAGCCCCTTTCCCTGTCACTACAAACCCTTGTGAATAGACCCTCCCCTGCTTTCTTACAGGCCCTGTTCGGGTACTGGAAGGTTGCTATAAGGTCCCCCTGGAGACTCCTCCAGGCTGAAAACCCCAAACTCTCTCAGCCTGTTTTCATAGGAGAGGTGCTCCAGCCCTCTAAGCATAAATATAACAATAATCATAAAAATAATCATCTTCTTCCTCTTGTATTACTTAATTCTACCTTGAGCCAATGTGAAGTATGCTGGCCTTGTAAGGGAGAACTGGTCTTTGGAGACCCTACTGTGTTCTGTATTGGTTGTTGGCAGTTGAAAATCAGTCTTAAATTTCCTACTGTGATCTAATTGACAGTGTAGAGAAAACATGTATAAAATAGTGATAGTTACAGCAGATTTTGCTGTCTATGTAATCTCATTCTGAGTGCAGGCTGGGGCATTAAGAAAACTACATGCCTACTCCTCACAGGTGTATATAGAAAAGTATGTTAGCCTGAACAAGGAAGAGAGCGTTAGGAGTACTGTAAACTATTTTTGCACCGAACGTATCTAGAGCAGCATTCTAACTGGATGTCAAGGCCTGGAAAGCTTCAGCCTGGAAAATAGATGATGCATTTTTCAGTGAGTATCCTAACAAATAGAGTTGTCATGGCAGTATCAGTTTTAAGTATTCTGTCAGCTCTGCTTTGAGAGTAACCCTTCTTGTCAAATGTTGTGTGCGCTCTTCCCTGAAGGAAACCTTTTTCCAGTAGAACAAGTAGCAATCCTGTAAGCTCCTGCTGGCAAGATTTGTAGAGTAGGTACTGAGTTAGATGGGCAGTCACTGTATAGAGCATGATTACTGTGCTCTGAAAGAGGGGGGGTTGAAGAGAGGATATTTTCTGACCAAGGCTACTGTTTTGTATGCTCTGAGTCATGTGTTTACCACAGCAGGTGCCCAAAAATAGCAATTCTTCTGTATAATACTGACTTAACGGAAACAAACTTTACAACCAGATAATGGTTATAAAGCAGGTATGTTTAGTCGGCGCTGCGCAAGCATGCCAGGTGCAAGGGGGATAGCTCTACCCAGCTTGCACGCCAAAAGGTAAAATAGGTTCTATTTTATAAAACAAACACATACATATTCATAGCAATTCTGGGAAACCATTATAGCATTCATAACATCATTATATTATTACCCCTAATCCCACCCCCTGGCACATACGTATTTCCATCTGGTGGTCGTCCTCAGGGGTCGTGAGGATGAAGGCTGCAGGTCCTCCTCACAGTATACTTTGGACATTTTCCCTTTGGAGATGTGCCATCCTGGTCTTAACCAGTTTCTCCTTGCCGTTGTCTTTCAGTTCCTCTTTGCTTTCTTGGTTAACCAGTTAAAAACAATTGACATATGTGACCGTTTCATCCCCAGTTGTTGCCTAGGTTACCTTACCGAACAGGCCACAGCTGTGCAGGATCTAAAGATTATACAAGGGAGTTAAACTATAAAGCAAAGAAAACTTAAAGGATTAGTTAAGGAAACTCAAAGAACTATGAAGCTCAACTCAATACAAGTTCAGGAGCGGCTCCCTTGCAGCTCTCACACTGCAATTCATTTGGCATACTGTACACTACGTGTACTGTTGCAGCCTGTTCTGTACCATGAGGATATACATTAAGTCTTGTTCTCAGCTGAGTTAATGGATGAAGCTGCCTGTGTCAGGGACTAAAATTGCCTTGCTTCTAATGGTGGTGCTGTGCACAGATGAAGTGTATGTACATCACAGAGTAAGGTAAGATTAGAAAAAGGAGCAGCACGGTATTTTTTTTTTTCTTAATCTCTGGCTTTTGGATAGTTTGATTAAACGTTGTGACTTAGGTCAGAACTCCGTGGGACTCCTGGTGAATATAATTTAATACGCAATCATATGCTATTAGTCATCTGAATACTATTTGGTAGTCATCTAAATACTGTTTACTGCTTACCTTGTAAGCTTTATATCATGCTTCAGCTTTGATAATCTGTCTTTTATCACAACAGCTCATTGAATACACAGCTGCTGCAATCTACTTGGCTGCTGCTCTGAACGACAATCAAGGATGGTTTGCCTTGAGCCTGCAATGCACATGCTTTTGCAGACTGGAACGTAATCTAAATACTTTCTCTTTTGAGTTGAAATAGTTTTTTCTGCCTTTACCACCTTTTTATCACGAGTTACTGCTGTTTCTTCCTGAAAGGCTAGTACTCCTCTTGCAAACTTGATGGCTCTTACTTCTAGAGTTAACAACATTTGTGTAATTTCTACACATTGTACTGATATTGTTTATGTAACTGAATTAAAACTTTCTTCCTTTCGCTTTGCTGCCACAATAAATGTAACAAAATGCATTGTACGAGAACACAATGCAGAAGGGGAGGGTGCTCTCTTTTTAAGCAAAACTGATTTAATTTTCTCACAGATACCAGGATTTCTTGTGGTGGTGTGGATAACAAGGACTGATAACTATCACATTCTCATCTTGCCTCCCCAGTTCTTGATGCTGCGTGATCCCTGTAGCCTTTTGTTTTGACAAAGAAGGATCAGAGTCGTAAAATACAGTTGCTGCTTTGTGTTTGTGGTATGCTCTTATCCATGGTGTGGCTTTGACACTATCAGCACTCCAGGCAGCACTGCCAGTTCTTTGCTTTTACCTGTTTCATTCCTGGCTTTGTTCTTGTTCTCTTGACATACTGCATGTACACTGCTTGCTTAACTCCTACTCAGCCATTTCTTCTGGTGCACAAATATTTGTGCTCCATGTGCTCCAACATAATGATTTTTTTACAGAGCAGGTTTCACCTGTGATCTTGTAATACTCATTTGCTTCTCCAAGAGAAGGGAGGGATTGTTACAGAGGCTATATAGGCCTGCTTTTCTTTGGAATCCCTCTGTTCCCCCTTGCATTTCATATTTAACTGTCAGCTTTGTCTCTGAGGTAAGGTATTCCCTCCACATGACTGTAATAAAATCACAGGGTAAAACAGGACTAGGTCTGGATTTAGCTTGTCAGGCTGAGAGAGACGAACTTCTCAGAGAGCTAAACTGAGTGTTTTGAACACTTTTGGCAGGCTGTGTTTTGACATACACCTTGCTGATATCCAGTAGTGTGAGAGGCTGGGGAAAAGATATGCATGGGTGCAGTCTCTTTTGGCTTTACAATACAGCAGTACCTAGGAAAACCTTCTGTTGATTCTAATCCTCCCAAAGACCTGTTGGGACTTAGATTTGTTCCTCCTGTAGCCCATTACCACTACCAGAAAGGCTCAAGAAGCACCTCTGTTCTCGCTAGCTTGAGAACTCTGCTTGGCCAAACTTTGTTCATCATGTAATGCCAATTTCTCGCTTTCAAGCTTCCACAAATTGACCTGGAATAAAATCTCAGTTTTGATGCTATTAAACTGGCCTCATTTTCATCTCTCAGCAATTGTAGTTTCTTTGGTTGTGGTTTTTTTTCCTCCTATTTGTGAGAAACTTACTCATAAATTTTCTATTTATTTCATTTTAGAAAGTCTTATTCTTTCAAATAAAAGGACAGGAGAATCAGATCAAATGCGGGTACATCCTGCATGAGGATTTTCTGAGAGGCTTGCTGTGTGCTCAGTGCAGAGGCCATTGGTTTCCTCTAGCGCTGTTGGCTCAAGTTGTGCCCAGAAACCTTCACACTAACTGCATTCATTACTGTGATAAGAACAGAATGGTATGCAGAGAAGGGAGGAGGAGAGGGAGCTTTTAACTCTTAATTAGAAAGCATTAGAGGAATGTGGTTTATTGCCTACTACAAAAGATTTGTGCTGCATCAGCAGGGACACTGACAGTTACACTAAGCCGACTTCGACAACAAGTTGTGAGCTATGTGCTTTGGTTTGGGGAAACCTCCTGTTTGAGCCTAGCTGGTAGGCAGGTACCCTCAAAGAATACTTATGCTGTACTGCATGGATTTACCATCCACAAAATAATTTTTTTCTTTTTTCTTTTTAACATTCACTGTTAAAGAAAAGTAAAATTAACAAAGTATTGCAATCTGGCAATTCTGAAGAAACCTGCTACTGGGTTGACAAATGGAAGACTCTCTTTTTCTTACCACTTGAAATTTCCCCATATGTTCAGGAGCTTCCACTGGTTTTCTCACATCAGCATCAACAGTACAGAAAGACAGTGCTACCATGTTTATCTTTATTTATAGTGGTAGAAACTGATTTTAATCTATTAGACTTAATTTCAGGAGTTGAAATGCTGATTTACAACAGGATCAGTTTTCCCTGTGGTGAAGCAGTATCTGACAAAGAAGTAAGGCAGATGGTCGGATGTGGTATCTGATCTTAACACTTGTCTGAGAATCATCACACTGCCACCTTGAAGCTCCTTGTAAGGAAGGAGAACTGGGCTGACTCTGAGCCTGCGGCTTGAACCTGCTTACCTTCATACTCTAGTAGAACTTCTGTAATAAGAGCATTTATATTGACCATATCTAGTAACGCAGGGGCACGCAGACTTCCTTCTTTCA
>WTSP01015545.1:2547-36529 GCA_025331215.1 Actenoides lindsayi | reverse complement strand
CCCAGTGCTGCTGCTGGATGAGGCTTTTGGCCCCAGCCTGGCTCCCCAGTGGGGAGCTGGTGCCTGGCAGGGGCAGTGTGGTGGGACATCCCTGTGGTTCGCTGGGCTCTTCTCACAACTAACTAGTGATGGAACAAGAGGGAATGGCTTCAAGCTGCACCAGGGGAGGTTTAAACTGGACATTAGGACAATTTTTTTCACTGAGAGGGTTGTCAGGCACTGGAACAGGCTGCCCAGGGAGGTGGTTGGGTCACCATCCCTGACTGATGCGTTTAAAAGCTGTATAGATGTGGTGCTTGGGGATATGGTTTAATGGTGGACTTGGTAGAGTGGGGTTTATGGTTGAGCTCAGAGATCTTAAAGGTCTTTTCCAGCCTGGATGATTCTATGACATGCTCTTGTGTAGGGCTAATGTTGCATTGAAATGGGATCTGCTCACTGCTTCTTCACTTTCCAGTGCCCTAAATTGGGCAAAAAAAAAAATATCCCCATGCTGGGGGGGAGCATCCTCTGACCCCCAGGCCAAGGGAAGTCTCTCCTATGCCCCGAGTGTGATTTTTTTCCAAGCACACCTTTATCCCTGACACCGTATCTACAGCACCTCTCTCACCATCACTGTGTCAGGGCTCTGCAGAGACTCTCTCACCCCTTTCCTTGGCAAATCTATTTGAAAGAAAAAAAAAAAAAAAAAAGATGATTTTTCTAGCAGGTGGCCCCACAGCCCCGGCTCCGAGAGACAAGCTGGTGCCGTTCCAGCACATGCATCATCCCCGGCAATAAAGCTTCTGCAATTAAAATGTAGATGACCATATGGCTGTTGATATGTAACCCAGTGGGTTGCAGAGCTCCCTCCGGGCCCAATCTGCAGAGGCTTTGAGCGTCAGTAGCTCCTGCTTCTCTCGGGAGGTCCCCGCTGGAGCCCCTGTGGGGTGGCTGGAAGTAGTGGCCGTGCCCCCAGCAGCACCTCTCAGGCAGGGACAGTGAGGTTGGCTTGGGAGAATAGGATGTCGAGCCCCAGTATTCCCCAGTGCTGCTCAGCAGGCGGCATTAGCCCAGCGTGATGCTTTGGGGGAGTTCAGGCCGTGTGGCTGGACCAGCTGCAGAATCGGGTGTTTGGTTTTTCCTCGCTCCCCGTCACCAGCTGGGATTTGGGGTGTGCTGCTGAGCCCTGCCCTGGGCCACGTAGGTGTGACCCCTGTTTGTGTGCTGGGTCTGGGAATGGGAATGTCCCCGTCCCACACGACGGGAGGGGGATAACGGGAGCTCCCCCCAACCGCCTTGAGCTCACGCACAGGATTTGCTGCTGCTGGCTGTCACTGGGTGCTCGGTGCCTGCCCTGGGCTTCACAGACTGGAAGGGGAGGTGGCATCCCTTCCTCTGGGGACAGACAGTTACTGATGTTTTCTGAAGCCACTTAAAGGACTTGGAGGTGATGTTCCCATTAGTGGCCATAATCAAATCCTCTTGTTGCCTTCAAAAGGCTGGGCCTGAGTGTGGAAGGAAGGGGCAGCGCAGAAAAGCCAAGGGAATGGGATGGGGTGGGCGTTTTGGCACCGGTTGGATCCCCACTCCAAGCTGCAGGTCTTGTTGTCCTGCTGCTGGGAGAGCACCAGGCTTTGCAGGCCTCTGGGGAATATGGGAATTGTCGTACGTGACACACCATCAATACACAACTGAGTAAAAAAGCTTGAACAGGGTGCATCTGCATGGGGAGTGTGAACCAGGCAGCATCTCCAGGGGCCCGCAGGGTGTGCGGATGTGCGCAGGGACGAGCTGCCTGGGTCCCAGTCCAGGGTGGCTGGCATTGCCATGGCAAGGAGGAGGTTGGGTGTTCCTGGGCTGGCGGTTTTGACCCTGGCTTTGGGTGTAGTTCTGGCTTTGCTACTGGTTCAGTAGGATGGGCTGTTTCCTTTCTTGAGCCACTGGATGCATGCTCCCCTCCCAGAAGAGCCTCTCTGGGTTGAGTGGGGAGAAGTACCCTAGGAGGTAACAGAAGCCCCAGGGTGATTCTGTTTCCAGCACCAAGAGGACTGTCAGAAATTAACGGTTATCTTTCTATTGGGTTGGTTGTTTTTCAGTTTGTTTGGTTTGGGTTTTTTTCCTTTTATCCCTTCACTCTCCTCCCATCAACAGCGATTGGAAACAAACAAGGAAAAAAAAAAAAATCTTAGAAAATGCTCAGTCAAAAAGCTCGTGTATTCCCTCCAGAGCCGGGTAATCTCTGCACCAACAGGATGACTGATTACCGCTGGCTTCTATTAAACAGGCATTAATGATGATTATTGTCTCTCTTTAGCTAAACCGTGAGCCTCTGCACGGCAGCGCGAGGCTTGCTGAAGGTCACTTTGACAGTAACACATTCCCCATAAAAATATGTTCAGGGAGTTGCTGAGTGTCAGGTTGATAAGGAGCTGCTGTGGGCATCGGGAGCCTCCCCCACCCTGGTGTGAAGAGAGGTGATGGAGGGGGGGTGTAAAGCCGCGAGAGCCAGCGCATCGGGGCGGGGGAAGCGTCGGCTTTACAGAGAGGGTGCGCGCGGTGCTGTGGTTCAGGGGTTCGCTTTGAAACTTCTGTTACTGGCTTAATTAAAGCATTACCCTTCCTGCCTATAAGGAACCTTGATGGCTCGTGCGAGTCGCACGTCGTTGGTTATCACGCGGTCCTTCAAAGAACACGTTGAAGAAATCACTTTTAATAAGGACTGGCTGACAGTGTCGCAAGATTTCCGAGGTTTCTGTAAGATCTTTTGTTTTGGTTTGTTGTTGGTTTCTTTTTTTTTTTTTTTTTTTTGTAAAGAAGAGATTAGAAAGAAAAGGTTTTTTTTAAAAGAATCAAAAGTATAAAATCCCAAGAGCTATTTAAAGGTCCCATAATCTCTGCCAGTCCCTCAACCTGGAGACAAAGGCGCAGACACCTCGCCACGCAGCCAGATGTTCTGCATCTGGACACTGCTTTGCCAGACAGGTCAACATTCCTGCGTGGCTGTTTCCTCTCCTTCGTGCTTTCAGCACCAGCTTTATTGGTCGCGGTGACTTGGATTGGTTTCCGAAGTAATTTTTCCACAGAGAGCAGCTCAAGGGCTTTTGGCCATTCCTTGAAATCTTTCAGGGGTGCTGGTTTGCTGACAGTGTCTTGCCTGGAGAGCACCATAAGCATCCCTGGTTTAGGCACATGGGCTCTTTAGCTGATTTAGAAATCTCTGTATAGCTGTGATGCTCCCTGGTCATCTTCTGCTGCTGGGGAAGGGAAAGCAGTTTGCTCCTGACATTTTGTTGTCAGAGATACAACAGAGCCATTCCCGTGGGGTGGGGACACAGGGGGACTTCGTGGCTATCATCAAGGGGAGCGGGTGAGCTTTCTGGGCTGCTGGAGGCAATGGTGCCCTCAAATGTACCAGTGTTTGTGCTGCCTGAGAACGGTGGGATGGAGGGAGGCTTGGTGGGTTGGTTGTTTTTTGTCTTGTCTTTCAAAGTGCATTGAGGCTGCCTGACAGCAACGGCAGTCAAAGTATTTTCCATTCTTCCAGGAGGTAAAATAAGAAAACAGGCTGAAAATAAGGTTCCCAGAATATCTCAGCAAACGTGAGATAAAAATCAGCGCGAGCTCTTCAGCCTCCTTTGTCAGCTCCTGGCTCCCTCCTGGCTTGCCGGCGGCCACAGCCCTCGCTGGCACAGGTCCGGGTGCTCCCGGGGGTTGGGCTTGTGCCAGGTGACCCCAGCCGAGGATTTTTTACTGTGCAACCCGAAAGATGAGACATCTGCTGATTGGCTTTTGTGAGCTTTTTATTAATTAGCGTTTAGAAAGAGCTGGCGGGGCCTGGTGTGCTAAGAGCAGAGGTAGGAAGCGGTTTTCTTCTCATAACGTTTTTCCATCAGGATCTCTTGTTTCGACTCCTCCAGCCCGGCTCGGCCACGGTCGAGGACGTGGGGTGTCCATCGGTGTGTAACTCTGTCCCCTCCCCAGGTGAAGCCGTGGGGAAGAGCAGCGTGGTCCCTTTACCCTACGAGAGGTTCCTGAAAGAACCCGGCTCGCTGGCGGTGGCCGGCTTGCCTGAGGGAATCAGCTTTAAGAAACCCATGGAGTACGATGTGAAATCCCTGATGGCCATCCTCGAGCACAGCCACAGCATCCGCTTCAGGCTAAAAAGGTAATCCCCAAAAAAGGCATCCCCAAAGGACAGGAGGGCTGCAAGCCGTCCTCTCGGGATGGTGGCTCTTCTAACGCCGGGGAAGCGCAGAGCAGGCACGAGGGTGCCTCCCAATGTCCCAGCTTCTCCCCCAGACCCAGACACGTGGGTCCAGCCCTGCCAAACCCAGCCTTGCCTGAAGGGTCATCAGTGTCGGGTGGCTCAAGAGCATCTGGGACCCGTTCCTATAACGACGTGTAAACGAGCACGTTAACCACAGCGCTTTACGGCTCTCCGCAGGCTTTCCGCTGCGGTAAGCTAAGTGCTTTGCTGTCTCCAGAGAGGTTTCCAGTGTAAATGCTGCAAGCTTCTTCCCAGCCTGAAATGGGATTTTTCACACCAGACGAGGAGGGAGGTGGGGGACGTCGGCGGGGCGAGCTCCCCGTTTTTTGGCCAAGTTTTTGCCAGGGGCTCAGCGGTTTCGGATGCGTTTCCTCTGCGTTCGCCTGGCTGGCAGCACCTCGGATCCATTCAGAGAAATGCTGAGCGCTACCAAATGCCTCCTCTGAAGGCTTGGCACTTCTGGAAAATCAGGCTGAGACAGCTAAAAGTAGGACACGCAGAATTGGAGCTGTCTGTGAGCTCGCGGCCGCCTGTCTCCTGTGAAGCACATGGGCTTCCTCAGTCTGAAGCTCATCCCTGGGCTGACCGAGGTGCCCGTTGAACGTGCCATGCATCCTGGGGCCTGGGACAGGCAAGGGAGTCAAGTGGGTTATGGTCAGACAAATTTTTTTACTCCTTAAACATACTGGGCTGGGGAGCTAGGCAACTTTTCCCTAGCTAGTATAAACACTTTGAACTACCAAAAGACCAACCTGCTCCTCTTAGAGAAGATAAAAATGGTCCAGGTGCCCAGAGAGGCTGGAAGAGGTTGGGTGACGGCTGTAATTTCTGGAAGAAAGCAGCTGGAGGTGCTGCATGTGTGACCCTCCTGGGCACGATTCTCCTTCCCCCTCCAGCTTAGCCACGGACCCAAAGGAACCTATTTTTCCCTCCTCCCTTCCTTCCCCGTAGGCCGGCGGACGAAGCCAGCCGAGAGCCGAACCCCAGCGTGGAGCTGACTTGTACCTCCCTCGCCTCCAAGGGCGGCCGGGACTCTGGTGCCAACGGCCCCATGGCCAAACCCTCCAGCCAGGACACCCCCTCCGCCGTCGCCGTCACCAACTTCTTATACGGCGTCTCGCTGCCGTCCCAGATCGCCGTCGACCTAAAGCAAGAGGTGGCCTCAGGGCTGGCCGGGCCCAACGCGGCCGGCGAGGTGCTGCTGCCCCGGCCGGCGGGAGAGCTGAAGGTGCCTTCCTCACAGGAGTACAGCGACTGCTGTGGTAATAGCCTGGAGTTTGCTCTCAGATGAGGGCCTGCTGTGAAGCCCACCCCCCACACACACACACACTCCCCCTGGTGCTGTCAAGGGGACCAGCCCGGGTGTCTGGGTGGTCCTCGGATGAAAATCAGTCCAGAGCTTGGCCCATGTGGAGAAGAGCGGGCCCCCTTCCCACCATGCTGTGCCACCCCAGCCCTTCAGGTTTAGACCTGATACAAAGAGGAAATCTGTTATGCTGAGACCCTGGCCCAGGTTGCCCAGAGAGGTAATTGATGCCCCATCCCTGGAACCATTCCAGGGCAGCCTGGATGGGGCTCTGAGCAACCTGCTCTAGTTGCAGATGATTGGACTTAGATGAGCTTTAAAGGTCCCTTCCAACCCAAACCAGTCTATGAGTCCATTATTTTTGCCCTGAAACGTTGGGTGCTGCACCACAAGGCTGGAGGGGCAGCCAGGAGGGACAGTGGGGGCTTAGTCTGGCCAGGACCCTGCGGGCTTGTCAGGTCAGGGTGCCCAGAGGTGAACCAGCATGATTGGGTTGGTGTCATCAGTGGGAAACAGCACCCAGGGTCTTGTTCGGGTGCCCAGAGCATTGGTCAGGCTCTCATCAGCCCTTTCTCCTTGTCTCCCCTCTTGTCCAGGACAGAAATCGTCGGTGTCTGGAGGTCCCCTCATCCAGAACGTGCACTCATCCAAACGCATCCTGTTCTCCATTGTGCACGACAAGACAGGTCTGTGTCCCACTGTGGCATCAGAGGTGGCTGAAAGCCACCTCTCGGGGAGACGTTTCTGCCCAGCCCTGTCTCTTCCCAGCAGTCTCCCAGCCAGCCCCAAGCTCCGCAGGGACCTGGCAGTGCTGGTGATGCTGCAGCGGGGGATTTTTATTATTTTTTTTTTCCCTTTACTTGCTGCAACATCTCAGCATTGCAGCCAAGACCTTTGTTCCCACTCGGTCCCTCCTTCCCATCTCCACAACACTTGGTCCTCAAGTGCTGCTGGCCAGCTGGGAAATCCCATCCCTGCTCTGTGCAGGGGGAAGCGAGACACAGCTCTCGCTGAGGTGTCTGCTTGAGCTGCAGACAGCAAATACCTGCCGAGAGCTCGGCGCTGGTTCAGGAGCACTGAAACCCACTCACCCCGGCGTGATTTGGCAGCGATGCCTGAGGGGGGATCTGCGGTGGGGAGGAGACGCTGCCAGTTTCCCCATCTCCACCCCACCCAAGGGAATTGTAACCTCCAAGGAATTGCAACCTCCAAGCGCTGAGGTGTTCACATCAAAACCTTCACCTGCCTCCTTTAAAAAAGAAAGGAAAAAACCCATATGGGTGGGAAAGTTGGGAAAGAGGAGGAGATGAAAAAGCTCCTCTGTGAAATGGCCGAGCCTTTCAAAGGTTTGTTTCAGGTTGAGTTTATTCTGTCCCAGAGGGTCTTTCATTTCAGGGTTGAGAAGTTTTATGGGTTTTTTTCTCAGGAATCTGCTTTGCACGTGCACGGCTGAAGAGGAGGTTGCTTGGGGCTGGGGCTGGGGCTGGGGCTGGGGCTGGGGCTGGGGAAGCCCAGACCTTATCTACCAGCCTGGCAAAATCTGCTCATCAAGAGGGAAATCATTATTTTTAAGGCAGCAAAGCCTTGTTCCTGCTTCCCAGCGCCTCGCGCGAGAAAAGTGCATCTGCTGCGTACGAACCATATGGAAGTTCCTTATTTCTTGTATTTTGTTTTGATAGATAAGTGGGACAGTTTTATAAAAGAAACCGAAGATATCAACACCCTTAGGGAGTGCGTGCAAATTCTGTTTAACAGCAGATATGGTGAGTAGGAGTTAATATCCCATTATGCATCTGCAGCACTTGTGGTTTGCATATCATTATATAGCAATCATTTTTGTTCCCTAACACAGCAGCAGAAGCCATATGCTAGAGCTCCCTTCTCTTCCGAACACATTTAGCCCAGCAGCTCCCAGTCTCTGGGTGTCTGCTGAAGGTTATGTCAATATTTCCATTCAGAGCCCTCCCCACTGTCGAGGAATTTATAACTGGGCTGTAAACCAGCTCTGGTTTGAAGCGTGGCACGCTGGGTCAGAGCACCCGGGCACCGCCGGAGCTTGCGGGTGATGGGGAGCAGTGGCATGTGGCTGTTTTAAACTAACGTGACTGGCAGAAGAAGATTGTCCTTATTGTGGCTGCTTTTTAATACCTTCACAGCTTACTGGCATCACTGGTGCTTCCCTTGCAATGGGCACTGCTTTTGGGTTAGGTCCTGGGTGTTTGGGCAGCTTTAAGCTCAGGAATTTGCTCAGGGTTGGGCTGATGGGCTGGAGGTTGTTGCCTGTACCATCCCCATCAGGCTGTGTAATCCCTGAGGTATAGATGGGCTATAGGTGTGTGCTGTGCTACTCCGGAGTTAGATATGGGCTATAGAATCATTCTGTGGTTCTATGGGTGAGCTCTGTACCTTACAAACTGTTTAGATGCTATGGAACTTGTGAGTTATCACAGAATCCCAGCACGGTGATATATTACATAGCTCAGCGACCTGCCATGCTTATGGGGAGAGTGGGGATGGCACGTGGGTCAGCACACCCCTGGTTTGAGCAAGGCCAGGCACATTTGAGGGTTTTGGAGGACACCATCAGCTGAGTTTTCTGCTGCGTTGCCTCCCCGTTGTCCCATCTCTGATGGGTGAGCTGCTCCCGGGGCTCATCTTCTGAGACAAGCGAAGGAGAAGAGGGCAGGAGGCACTTTCTCTGCTTGAGTTCAAGCCTCTATGCCTTCATTTTATCATCTATAAAAGGAAAAGCATGTGTTTTAAGTGAGAACCATGCATTCACCTTTTAGCTGAAGCCTTGGGGTTAGACCACATGGTCCCCGTCCCGTACCGGAAGATTGCCTGTGACCCCGAGGCGGTGGAAATCATCGGCATCCCGGACAAAATACCCTTCAAAAGACCTTGCACCTACGGTGTCCCCAAACTCAAGAGGATACTGGAGGAGAGGCACAACATCCATTTTGTCATCAAAAGGTGGGTGGCAAGAAAGGCAGGGGGCTCAAGGGGGAAGGTTGAGGATTTAGGCTGTGTTCCTGCCATGCTCACAGGGTTTGTTTTGACACCCAAACCTCATTTTACTGTTTTGTTTTTGGTTTTTATGGAAAAGAGCTAAACAAATATTTGTTTTCCATCCCTTTTAGAAAGGATGTGGCCGGGCTGGCAGTACCACGGCCACCCCCAACCCCTACCACCCTGTTGTTAAGTCCATGCAGATGTTGCTGGTGCCATCCTAAGTAGTTTGAATGGTAACAGGACCCTCCAATTATGGCACAACTCCTTCCTATGGCACTTGTTGGATGGGACCATTGCCTCCCTGTGGGAGGAGGAACATCCATATTCATGACACACAGGGATTCCCTTTCACCTTGTCTTGTGGTGATCACTCATGGACATCCCATATATACAATGATGAGGATGTCTTGCCTATAAGCAGGACATTGTGTGTTGGTGTCTGCATTTGCACTGGAGTAAGAGGAGTGGGTGCTCTCCCAGTTATCTGGAAAGTTCTCAAGTCTGGAAAGTTCTCCCAGTTATCAAGTTCTTCACTCTGTGGGTGGTGAGACACTGGCACAGGTTGCCCAGGGAAGCTGTGGTTGCTCCATCTGTAGATGTGTTCAAGAGCAGGCTGGATGGGGCTCTGAGCAATGTGGTCTAGTGGGAGGTGTCCCTGCCCATGGCAAGGGGGGGTTGGTACTGGCTGATCTTTAAGGTCCCTTCCAACCCAAACCATTCTGTAACTCTGTGATTTTATGATCTCTGCACCATGCAACCCCTCTTTGCTTCTCTCTCAGAACAATCTGCTTTATATTATATTTGTTTATTCAGAACCTGCCTGTGCAGCACTGGTGTGGTTCCCCTGCTAGAGGTGTGTGACTATGGCGCAGAAAAACCCTGCCTGAGGCTCCCAAGGGGGCTAAAATCACCAACACCAACTGCACACAGGCATCTGAAAAGGAATTAGCTTCCAGATGTCAGCTGGTGGAGGGGATGCTTTGTCCTGCACCACTCGGGCTGTGCTGGGCTGGATCAGGCCCTGGGACGTGGCCCTGAACACACTTTGCTCCCATGAGCAAAATTGTGGGTGGCACCAAAATATGATACTCAAGAGACAGGTGACATCTGGTCGATGGTCTGTGTCGTGAAGTGAAGGTCCAGCAACAGCTACTTTGGTCCCACTGTCTCTTTTGGCAAAGCCAGCCTGTAGCAGCCTCGTTTAATAAGTTAATTAAATTAAGAGAATGACTTGTAAGCAGATTTAAAGGTGCTTTAGTTAAAAAGCATATGGTGTAAGATTGCTTGGTAGCACAACAGGCTAAAAGGCTTATTTTTTTATTTTATTTTCAGCTGAAAAATTCATTCCCTTTTTTTTAGGGAATGAATAAAATGACTATTTTGACTTGGTTTAATGTTGTTCATTAATAAACCCTAAAATTCAGTCATGACAAACGCATTTCTAATCCCTTCTTTTTTGTTTTGTTTTTTTTCCTTTTCCTCTTAGGATGTTCGACGAGAGAATTTTTACAGGTACGTTCTCCACGCCCTTTGATTTCTTGCCCACAAAACAGAAAGATTATCCAGAGAAGCAGAGTCGAAATGATGTCACTTGTAAGCAGCAAAAGTGCAGGACACGTGCAGTTATGCTCAGTGAGGAGAAGCCTTGTCTGTGTCTTTTTTTTTTTGGCTGGGAAGCTCTAGCATCAGCCAGCCACTGACTGGTTTTCAAAGAAAACCAAGAAGAATCTGGGGTTTTTATCAGTGATAAAACCTTTGAGGAGGGGGTTTCTTTGGCTTTCTTTGCCCTGTGGTTTTTACTCTTTTTAGCCTGAGCTGGAGAAGCCAGGCTAAGTGCTGCTTGGCAAATAAAAGGTATTGGTGCTGTCTGACCCTCGCAGCAGCAGCAGCTGCCCCCAACCCATCTCCCAGGTACCTGCCCAGAACTCAGCACTGCACCCGCCTCTGTCACCGCCCAGCCCCGCTCCTGATCGCCTGGGCTTGGCTCGCAAGTAAAGACCTGTTTTGGGGTGGCTGGGGTGGTTTTTTTTTTTCCCAAGCTGCCAACCCCACACTCTGGCAGCTTTCCAGACACCACCTTCTCCGCTGACATTTCTGCTGGCCAGATTAACCCCCATGGCCCCACGACAGCCCTGGCCCCTGGGGACAATGACACTGAAGCCATCTGAAGGAGACCTGCAGCAGAGCCTGGAGGAGGTCACACCTCCGGTGTGTGTGGATTTCTTTGTCTCCAGCCCCATTAATGACTTTTTTTCTCAAGACAAGGACTTTTTAAGCTCTAACCCACCCCCAAGGGATGGAGCTGTGCCTTGGGATGCTTGGACTGTCCTGGCAAATCCATCGTGGGTGGGGAGGCAGCGCATAGGTCTGTACCTCAGCTGAGAGCTGCTGGTGGAAAGCACCCGTGCTAGGAGCGTGGGGGTTACAGAGCAGGGAGGTGCAAGTGGCAATCAGGAGACGAAGAAGCAAAGCCAGCAGGACTTGGGGCGGGTGGCAGTTCCCCCCCTCCCCTGCCTGGTCCCTGCAGGGCTACCAGAAGCAAAACACATTAAACCTGGCTTTTTGTGATACGCGTCAGCACATCTGACTGTGCAAAAAAAAAAAAAAAAAAAAAAAAAAAAAAAAGGAGGCATCTGCTGAGTCAGGAGGTGCCATTTTTGCAAAGACACTCTTTTCCGAGCGGAGCTGTATTTTAAATTGCCAACTGCAAAGTATCCCAAAGCTTCCCCGTACAGTTTCGCTCACCCTTTAATTAAAATACCCACCACTGCTAGGAAGCCTATTTTTGCTGCTCCCCTGGGTAGCAGCTTCAGGCAGACTTCGCTGCTGCTAGAAGAAGATTTGGTCCATAGAAAGCACAAATTAAAAGGAGCCTTTTGGCCTGTCGGTGGATAAATAGTGTCTTTAAGGCTCTGTGTTGCTGCTGGTGCCATCACCAGAGCCCTGCCCTTCCCTGCAGGCTGGAGCTGAAGGGAAAAAGCTTCATGTTCCCACAGACGGGATGTGTTTTGGAAGGGTGGGGATGTCACGATGGCACTTTGAGACCAGTGAAGGGCCTTTTGGCAGCAGCTATTTAACAAGACACCTACGTGATTTCTGCAGCCTTGTGGCATAATTTCATTCCCTCCTTCCCCCAGCACTAATCCTTCAGCTCTTTGCTCACCTTCCCTGGCCAATTTTCATTTCCTACCCTGCCTTCAGATCACTCTTTTCATCTCAAGGTCATTGCTGAGGCTTCATTTCAGCTCCTTTCAGGTTGCTGAGGAACAGGGAGGGGAGAGAGGAGTTTTTTCATGGTGACTGGATGCTTTTGTCCCCCTCCGCATCCCTGCAGCAGAGATCTCCCGCTGCATGCAGGGCTCGGAGCTGAGGGACAGAGCTCCATTTGGCACTGCTGCCCTGGGCTTTGCCAAGCTCCCATCCCCTTCTGTCTCTCCAATTTGGGGCTTGTTCCTGCACCACTGAGGCTTGGCCCTGGCCATGCCTGGGCTTCCCAACCCCAGTCCCTACCTCTTGGCACCCTGTCCCAGCAGCCAGCCCTTTCTGGAGATGCTCCATCCTTGGCAGGGTTTCCCAGCACACAGTTATGCACAAGTTTAACCAAAAGTTTTGCTATTATTTTAATGTGTAAACCTGATTAAACCTGTACCCTTCCCTTTGCAAGGAGGTGACACCTGATAACCCATCCCCCATCCCAACCTTAACTCTGAGACTGGAGGGGGGAGAAATGGAGGTGGAAAAGCTGCCTCATCTGTATCTCTGGGTGCTAATTCTGCTTTTTGGTTTTCTTTCCAAACCCACCCTGTGCACCTGGCTCCAGGAAGCAAATTTACCAAAGATCCAACCAAGCTGGAACCCTCCAGCCCCCCAGGGGAGATCTCCCCTGAGCCGCACCGCGGGGCCGTGCTGGACCTGGTGGGGACCTCTCAGGCCAACAGCCGGTAAGTGACACTTCTGTTCCCTGGCCACTGCCAAGCGACATCCCTCAGAGAGTTAGTTTGCAGGTGTTGACATGTCCAGCAGGTTATTGCTGTGCTGTTGTCAGGGTGTTGCTTTCCTGCCTCCCTAAACCCCCTGACGATGCTACAGCTACCTGGCACCAGAGGAGACCGAGCACCCCCAGCCTTTTGCGAGCCAAAATAACGAAGTTTGGACTTCTTGATTCGGTACAAAACTGCTGAGATCGGGGCCGTGCCTGGGCAGGCTGGGATTATCCACAGGAGCAATCGCTGGTGTTAAGCATGGCCTAAGGATTCACCCTCAGCCGGCACCGTAACACAACATCCTGCTAATTAAGCATTACTTGTTTATAAAGCTCACGGGGAGACTAATAGGGGATTAACAGATGTTTTAATAAAAGTGGGGTTAGAGAGTTCATCAGGGCAGGACGTTTTTTACGAGAGTAGCTGTTTCTGGTACAACCGTGCCATGAGCCAGGCTTTCGAACCCATGCTGGGAGATCCAGAAAGTATTTTTCTCTGCGTAGCCCCACAGGGGAAAATACTTCAGCTGGTCTGAAGCAAGGTACTAATATTTAGCCCAAACATTTACCTTTAAATAAGAGAAGCAGGACAGCTTCACACCAGTTCACAACTGGTGCTCAGGGGCAAGGCTGTGCTGCAGGGAGAGGAGCCTCATCCAAGCCCTGTCCTGCACAGATGGCTCGGTCACGGATGGGTTTACAAGCAGCAAAATGAACTTTTCTGGGATGTCCATCAGCACACCCATGCTGGAGGCCACCAGCTGCAGGAAGGCTCAGCAGTAGTGGTATAGGAGCAAGTGCTCCTCAGCCTCTTCGGCACAGAGGCTCACTGCCCAGTGCTGACCCCTCCACCAGCCAGGGCTGTGGACCATGCAGTGGGATTGGGGAGATGGGGTAACCTGCCCCTGTCTCCTCTGTAGCGTGTGTTGGGTTCTTCTCCCTCCTTGGCTCTTTGTTGACGTGAACCTGTGACTGGTTGAAGTCTCTTTCTGGTTCTCCGCAGTGCTGTGTTGGGTTTGGCATAAAGTGAATGAATAGTTTTGGCTGGAAGAGACCTTTGAGATCATCAAGTCCAATGGTTAAGCCAGTGCTGCCAGTCACCACTAAATCATGTCCCTCAGCACCACATCTACACGGCTTTGAAACCCCTCCGGGGATGTGGACTCCACTTCGTTTTGCTAAATGGAACAAGCCAAATTCTTCCTGTCCTCTCCTCCACCAGGGCCAGGGTGCTGGGAGCACCCATGGGTGTCATTCATGCCCCATGCTGTGCCACGGTGACATTTCCTGCACTTTGCAGAGGCTGGCCCCACTTCCTGGTACCGCTGGCCACGAGTGCAGGACAAGCTGTGCCGTGCTGGAGCTGTGGTGCAGGGCAGGGTCAGTCATGGGCACAGGCGGTGGGGTTGGCTTGCCTGGACCGGGTCTCTGGGGGTGACATTGGTTTGCTGTGTACGTTGGTAGAGTACGTGGGTTGAAATGGTTGGTGCTCAGCGTGCAGGTGTCACCCCCAAGTGCTGTGCTGGTGCAGCGGGGCCGTGGCAGCCGGGCCACTCGCCCGCTCTGCCCGAGGGAGCCTGGTGGCAATGGCTGTTGGGTGTCTGTGGCAGAGCGGGGCTGGCTGAGTGACTCCAGAACCTTGCAGCAGCAAGCTCCGTGCACTGGCTGAGTTGGCCCTTTCCAACCATTTAAGAAGGGTTGGAGCAATCACACCCCACACGTGCCTGTTTCCCTTCTCGATGTCGAAGGGACTTGAGACGAGAGCCTCGGCCAGGGGTGTCTATGAGGAGAACACAACTGGGCTGAGTCCTGGCCTGAGGTGCTTCACTGGAGAATTAAACTCCAATCTCCAGGATCCTCAGCTAGGGCTTAGCCACCAAAGCATCCTTCGGCTGTTCCTTGCACTCTGCACCTCGCTGAATCGCTCCGTCTCTGGAGGCATTTAGACTTGGGGAGAGCAGAGCATCAGGGGAGATGGTGATGCTTCAGATACCGCTGGCCTCAAAGCGCACTGCGGGGCTGAATCCTGGCCCCAGGCTTCTCGTTTTCCCGTTCATTTGTTAACATTTGCAATTAGGACACTTTTAATTTTCGCAACAGAAGATCCCACTGTGCGGCTAAATTGGCGTGACTGGCAACGAGAAGGTGGAAGGACAGGATATTAGGGATGCTGAGCTGGTTTCTGTAAAGCAGTAGGTAGATAACCAGCCATGGTGTGTCTGGGAGCGTGCCGGTGGGGTAGGAGTTGAGGTTGGCCACTGCAGAGCTCCCAGGGCAGCCAGAGGTTCGTGGTCCCAGTACAGCCCTCACTGATGCTGCACCATCCCCATCTGCCCTGCTGCCCTCCAGCTGTAGGTGAGGCAGGGGTTGTACAGAGCAGTAAAACCACTTTAGAAGACTCCACGAGGAATAAAGAGGAGGTTTTAGGGGTGGTTTGTACCCAGCCATATTGAGGTAGCCCTCCCCGTGGTGGTGCTCTGATGTGGGCTGGGCTGGGCTGGGCTGACCACCCTCCACTGCTGTAAATCGGGCACAGGCTGAGTTTATCTGAGTTGTGTGTATATACCTTGTTCCTGATTTACGCTGCATGTCTGCACATGGAACCAGGCCACGGACCCTGAGGTTCACATGCACCTCTGGTCACCAAGGGAATGGTGGTGTGCACCTTGCTGTGCCCCACAGGGGTAAACTTCAATCTCCCCAATCCTCCCAGTGCACAGATAACACCTACCTGCAGGAAAACAGGTGGGTATTCAAATCCCATATTGGTTTCCAGCAGATGAGGAACCTCTGTTCCCTGGTAGGAGCAGAGCATTTCCATAGCAGTGGTCCACCCAGGTCAGGGTCCAGATCCAGGGAAAGGGCAGTGCCCGATACTCCAGAGAAAAGGGCCAGACACTGCAAGGGGTGACAAATTCCCCAGGGAAGCCCTCCTCCCAAATTCCTGTAGGGAAAAATTGACTTTGACCCAAAGTGGGAGAGTTTAAGAACCTTCTCAAGGCTCCCAGGTGATATACACAGTACTTTCTAGACCACAGATGCTTTTTATCTATGCCACATTTAAGAGGGAGATGTCAAGAGCACTCCTGGTTTCCTTCGAGATGCCCATTGTTTATTCTGCTGACGCTGCTGAGTGGCTTTGGGCAAGAAGTGCTTTTGAACGTCCCCCCTGAGCCAACAGGGATGTGGTGCTGGCTCAGAAGGGTTTTCCTTCCCCCTGAAGGACCAGCGTTGCGGAGGAGTGCGTTTTCCAGTGCCGTTCCTTGGGTCCATTGTGCCAAAGAGCTGTGGTTGCTCTTGGTTAAGAGAGAGAGGGATACAGAAAGCGAACGCATCCCGAGGAAGCAGCGTCCTCTCATTTGGATGCTGAAGACATTGTGTCAATTCCAGAGCATGTGAAGCTAACTGTAGATAGGAGCTTGGGATCGCGCCCAGTTTTCAGGGGAGAAAAGCTTTGAGCAGAATAAATATTTACCAAATCAATTGACTTTATGTTTTCCCCCCCTTTCTTCCTGTTTGCTTTCGCTCCGTGAGTAACCACATCGTAACGATGCTTTCTGCACTGCACTCTGCTGCAGAGGGGATGGACTCAACCAGGTTTTGGGCTTAAAACCCCCCTTGCTTTCGGGAGCTCTGCGCTGCGGTTCTATCCGTCAGTGTCTACTGGGGGATGCCACGTGCTGCGGTGCAGGACTGGGGAGGGTTTGAGAACAGGGCTTATTTGCAGGGAAACCCACAGAGCGAGGCAGCTGCCGATGCTGTGCTGCTGCCAGGACCATGGGTGCCTTGTCCTCAGGGTCCCCTCTACAGCCCTTGCCTGGTGTCACAGGGGGTGCAGCGTTTCTCCCTCCTGCCAGGATCAGTCCTACACATGCAGCTGGGTTTTAAGCTCTGTCTTTGGTTGCTCCATGACCACCTCCCTTGTCTGCCTTTCCTTTCCAGGTCCGAGAAGTGCAGTGTTTCTGAAAGCTGTGAACCAGGTGAGGAATAATTCACTTTCTCTTCTCATTTTCTCTTGCAAAATAGTGATATTAGGGAATGAGGGGGGGAAACTAGAGAAAGTTGCCTGCAAAGTAACTTGGATGTGTGGCTCCAGTTTCCTGGTTGCCCCACGGTGCAGTTTTCTCGGGTCCTTATCCCTCTTGAATAGATGCAGAGAGGGGTTGCAGAGATGGGGATGGAGTTTGACCCTTCAGCGGGGTCCCAAAAGTGGGTGCATTGAAATAATGAGACTTAAGTGTGTGCTTAAATCTGTAGCTAAGAGAAGTCTTCAGTCTGAGTTCTGTCCCCCTAGATGCCACCATGATTGGGTCACCTAGAAGTTAGTGGTGTTGGTGTTCGGAACACCACAAAATAAGAAGGAAAATGCTTTTCCCCAGGTTTAGGGGGTCTAACTGTTGAAAAGCCATACAGAACCTTGCTGTCCTGCCCACCTGAGCTGCAAGCTGTGACTCAGCCCTTGTAGGGAATCAGCCCCATTCTAAGTAAGCACACTTACTTGGAGATAAGGGGCTGCTGGGCTGAGCACCTGGGCCAGCCTCCTCCCTGGGCCAGCCTCTGCTGGCTCCCATCTGCCAGGGTTCAAACTGCACTGAATTTTGTTGGGGTTCAGCTGGTTGCATCCTGGTGTGATGTGACTGCAGTCAGGGCTCCCAGAGGAAGTCTGCAGTGGGAGTGTGTCCCAGGCAAGAGTCTGGGAGCATTAAAAATGCCAGGAGCACCCACTGGAGAATCCTCCTGTGTCTCCACCAAGCTTGTTGGCGACCCAGTTTGTTTTAAGTGAAGAAAGCCAGGAAAAGAGCACATAACAAGGGCCAGCAGCCAGTTTGAGGGCACCGACTGCTCGTGCCGGCTGAATTTTGCAGAGGCCGTGCCCACGGGTGCCCTTCGGGTACCTCCACGGCATGGGCTTGATGCCATTGGGCCACTTGGCCGAAGCCTCGTGGCTGCAGGATGCTGAGCTGGCACTGAAGCCACAGCGGGCGGCAGGTTCCCTGCCCGCACTGGTGGGCAGACGTGGCATTGCTGGTTCCTGTTGGCGATTGCCTTTCGTTACCTTTCCCCCCGGCAGGTACCTCAGGAGACCTGGGTGGGATCAGGCAGATCAAAATCGAGCCGGATGAGCTGGACATCATCCAGATCACCGTGCCAGGTAGGTGCTGGGGCATCCGCTGCGTGCAGTGGCCTCTGTGCAGTCAGGGCTGCCATGGCCTGGCTTGGCATTTTGCTGTGAGAAGAGGCATTTGCAAGGTCCCCCGCCAAGCCCATGCAATGGTCTTCTTTACTGAAAGTCATTTTAAGGGGCGTATCAGGAATGAGCTGGCTTCCTGGGGGCAGTGGAGAGTGTTTCAGGGCTTTTTGTTGTTTCTCTCTGTCCTTCGTTGCTTTTCTATCTTGCCTTTCCCCTGGAGAAAGCGAGCCTGGTTTGCTGCTTTCCTTCACTGGCGGGCTTGGAGGATCCAGGTATTGAGCGTGGGATGCTTTTGGTGAGGTCCTTAACTTAGAAAGACAGCCTGGTTATGAGGAGGTCCTAAGAACAGGTTTAATATTAAACACGTGCTGAGAATGTGTTGGAATCGGGGACACTGGTGCTTTCCCCACACTGCTGCCCGGAGAGGTCAGTGGCGGTGGGTGGTGATGGAGGTGAGCGGTTGGGTGCTCGAGGGGCAGCCGGGAGAGTCATTTTCCACTTCCCTGACCTGGACAGCGTAGGCAAATGGTAGGATGATCCTCAGGGTTTAATGAGTGGATAGTTAGCACTTTGCATTTTCAGTGTGCTTTACAAACATTAATTAGTAATCTCACCAGAATAAGGGCAGCAACAGGACTCCCAAGGTCCCTGAGGGCGAGCGATGCTGGGGACAGCACTGGCGCCTGGCTGCACCACGCTGGTGCCATCCCTGTTGCACCCAAATGGTAGCAGTCCCTGATATGTGGGGAGTCACTCAAGGATTATCATACAGCAGGCTGAACGTATGGCCAATATAGGGGAAGGAGAAGGAATGAGGTTTAGTGGTAGGTCAAGCATTTTAATTTTCAACTTGGCAGCTAATGGAAGAGAAGAAAGCTAATACGTGGCGAGCTGGTGCTGCATGGGAGAAGGAGAAGGAGGTGTTATCACTTCTCTGCTGCTGGGTAGATCATACTTCAAGTCCAGAGTCCACCTTTTCTTACTTATTTGAAGATCGAGTTCAATCGGAGGAAGAACAGCTGAGGGCAGGGAGGAGGATTAATAGAAAAGAGGTGTTCACCTACAGGGAGGGATTGATGAAATTTGGATTATTTATCCTGCGAGGTGATGATTAAGAAGTGACCTGATTGAAGTATTTAAACTAGCTGAAGGTTTATTTGAAGCTAAATTTGGACAGCTCTTTGAGGGCATTGGAAAGCCCAGCATGAGGGGAGACAGGTTACAATACAGATTACATAAGGGAGACCCAAGGAGGTGTGATGTGGGGGAGGAAGGCAGCATTAGTGGACTGGTTTTCCCAGGGTGGAGTAACTGAGTCAAGCAGCATTAAATTTTTAAGCCAAAAATGAAGTCTCTAGATGGAATTAAACCAAGTAAAGAATGTTGAACTATCTTTCATCTTCACTTTCCATGGAGCTTAGGAAGAAAAGTTTGCTCCTTTCTCTTGGGCTGAGGGGTCGGGTGTGTTTCCAGGGCCAGCTCAGGTGGTCTTGGAGTAGAGGAGCGCTGATGTACAGCCAGAGCAGCTCCCAGTACAGGACCATGGTGTGTGGGACTCCCAGCAGCAAGGGGCCCTTCGCTCAGCCCTCACTGATGGGCCAGCACCCTCTGAACCCTCTTTTGGGGATGGTGCCTCCCCCCTCCAGCATGGAAACAAAAGCTGCCCGTGGGGTTTTGTCCGCAGACCGGTCGCCTGGCTCGGATGAGATGCACGACCCAGTGCCCACGCGCGTGGCCTCGGAGGAGTCCAACTACATCCTAGAAACAGTAGCAGGTACCAGAAATGAAGCATCCAGGAGACTGCGTGGGGGCACGGGTGTTCCTGCACGGGTCAGAAACCAGTAAATACCATTTAAGAGCCCAGGTGATGCGGGTGGAACCCACTTCCAGAGTCACAGCCTCAATCGGGCCAACTGGAAGCTTCGATAGGCAAACTGCTGGCTCTTCTGGCACTTCCCCAGTGCGCTGCAAATCCCAGCTCATCTGCCCAGCTCGCGACTGGGATTTACCTGGGGGATTCGTGCCAGATCCTGGTGCAACGCTGCCAGCCCGAGCCTGCGCTGGGGTGTGTGCTCAGAGCTTACTGAGGGGAGGGGGCTGTTGGGTGGCTGCAGGGGACCCAGGAACCTCCTGCTCAT
Source organism: Actenoides lindsayi (assembly GCA_025331215.1). Taxonomy (NCBI): domain Eukaryota; kingdom Metazoa; phylum Chordata; class Aves; order Coraciiformes; family Alcedinidae; genus Actenoides; species Actenoides lindsayi. The sequence goes on along the minus strand of WTSP01015545.1, from coordinate 16,651 downwards.
GTCTGGTCTGGTTTTGCTGGTGCCAGCCACTGATCCCACTCCTCTTTCCGGGCAGGGACAGAGAAGGGGCCCAGCGAGGAGTCGCGACACGAAGAAAAGCAGATGGAGGGATCAGGTGAGTGTCCGATGAGCTCCAAACATCCCCCATCATTGCACGGTTTTTGAAGGCTGGATGAACACAGATGTACTTTGAGTTGGGTTTTGTGGGCTTCCTACCTTAGCAGCAAAGCATTTGGCCTCTGAAAAGATCAGCACAGAAGGGCACTGCCATGTTCCTGGGCTCTGTCCTTCCCTCTCCTGACTGGTTTACTTTTTCCCCTATTTTTTTTTCCCTCCTTGCTGCTACCACAGCTCTGTGTTAGGTGCCTCGCTGCCCTTCCTCTCTTGGGGATGAGCTTGGAGGCACCTGCCAGAGAACCAGCACTGGTCTGGGAGGTGTGGAGAGTGTGCGTGGCCAGCTCTGCCCAGGGTCAGGGGCCGCTCACCCGTGCTGTGTGTTGCTTCCCTGGAGGCAGCTGGTTTCTCAGAGCATTTCTCTTTTTCTTCTCTTTTTTTTTTTTTTTTCAGATGGTATAGGGGACGTTTTAAGTCATTTGAGGAAACAAGTTGAAATTTTGTTCAACACGAGATACGGTAAGATGGTCATTAGCACATGTTCATCATGCCGAGTGCCGGCCTCTGCTGTGGGGAGCTCTTAATTGCTCAGAAATGTCACCTACCATTTCCAAACCAGCAGCTGAATAAAGGTGCAATCTAATTTGTTCATTTGCTGTCTGCTGGGCTTACAAATTCATTTGAAATCTCCCCGGGCCTTGTTATTGCAGCTCTTCCCCTTGGTTTCCTCGTTGCCTTTTCACTGGCTGCAGCCCAGGAATTGCCCTGTGACCTTCAGCCTTCCTCCCACAGAGAGAAGGACCAAAGTGGTTCCCCAATCGCTTGTTTGAAATATCAGAGAGGGTTTTCCACCTGAGATGGTCATGGTGTGGCTCAGGAAGGCTGGTGGGACCAGGGGCTGGCACTCGGCATGCTCTGCTCACCCCTTTATAATAAAGGTTACTTAACCTGGAAGAAATACAGGTGAGGTCGCATGTGCATCTTGAGAGCTGGCAAAAAGTTTTTGCCAGTAGTGGGACCAGGAGATGTGACTCTGCTCAGCAGTCCCCTCAAGCAGGGGGGCAGAGCTGAGCTGTGGCTCCCAGAGCCCATCATGACCTGGGGACAGAGAAGGGCTGGGCGCTGGGGATGCAGAGCCGTGGCCCTCGGAGTACCCCCAGCTTTAGTCACAGGCTGGGAGTCCTCGCCCGGGTTTTGTCCTGGTTCTCCTCCCTGGCCAAGCAGCACAGCGTGGCACTGGCTGCTCAGTTGCTGTTTGGCAGAGCGAGGGGAGCCCTCGCCATGCCGGGCTGCACAGGCTGGCAGGGCACCCTCAGGCATGTTCCCTGTCCCATCATCTAGCAGAGGCACGTCCGTGGAGGTCTGGTTGTGGGGTCCTGTTGCCTTGTGGAGAGATTCCTGCAGGCTTTATAGGAAGCCCCTTTGACACATGTCACCAAAAGGCAGACTGTGTCATCACAGCAAATGCAAAAGTCAGCTCTGGGTGTCTGCCTGGCTTCATCCCTCATCTCATGTCCACCAGTGTCAGGGGCATCCCCACCAGACACAGAGTGACAACAAACTCTCCAAACACCCCTTCAACCCTCCCCGCTGACGTATCGAGTCACTGCTGCTTTGACCCAACGTGGAGGTTCAGCAAACTAATGAGATTTGGTCCCCACGCAGCAAAAGCCATAGGAATATCAGAGCCGGTCAAAGTTCCCTACTCCAAGTTCCTGATGTACCCTGAGGACCTGTTCGTTGTGGGCTTGCCAGAGGGCATCCTGCTGCGACGGCCCAACTGCTTCGGGATTGCCAAGCTCAAGAAGATCCTGCAGGCGAGCAACAACATCCAGTTTGTCATTAAAAGGTAAGGCCGGTGGAGTGGCTGTCCCTTGGGCAGGATGCTCCTGCTCAGAGCTCCGGCTGCTGTGCAGTGTCTTGAGGAACATCCATCAGTTGGTCACCTTCAATACATTTGCTTGATTAGAAGCAACCAAGGGTTGTTGCCATGTTGGAGCCATCCTTTGAGAGGCAGTGGTGGTGGTGGTGTCATCTCTGTCTCCGTGTCATTTGAGTTTTTAACCCGCTTTTGCAAAGGTTTGGCCACAGCAGCAGGGAGCACCCAAGGGTGGGTGAAGGAGCCAGAGCTTTTAACCTTCAGGGTGCCCAGGTGTGGGGCAATGAGAGGGACTGGGAGACCTGGAAGGTTTTCCTATGGGAAATGGCTCCAGCTGAGGTCCAGATGCGCACATGGGATGCGGTCCTTGTGCTGAGGAGCAGAGGGTGTCACAGGAGCTGGGGGTGCTGTGAGATGCCATGACCAACATAACTCAACAGCATTGCCTTGAAAGAGGGAGTGGATCCAGCAGAGATGGATTTTAAAATGTCCTTATGTATTTTGGGTGGTTTCTCACCGAAATGCTGACTCGGGCTCCCTTGCAGAGGAGAGCACTGACACAACCAGTGCGTCTGGTGGCTGAAACAGAAAAGACCAGCAGCTCCCAGGCCAGCCCGACCACACTTTGGGGTTTCTCCTGTGCCCATCCCAGACCTATTTCTCTGTGACATTTGTGGCAAGCCCTGCCGTTGCCTCCCTGTGTGCTTTTAGCATTAGACGGCAAGTGATGATTCTTGGGGCCAAGTGGATGTCAAAAGGAGCTGTGCACAGCTTCTTCTATCCCTGAGAAACATGCAGCACCATGTCCCCTAAAAGTCTCTACCTGCTGATTTGAGTTGCTCAGCCATCTCCAACTTAATCTCATCCCGGGGAGCACCACGTCGGCTCACTGAAGAGTCTGTCGGCATGAAAATCACTTCCAGAGCTCCCCCACTGCATTGCAGGAGCTTTGCAATTCCATTAGCCGGACACGGTTGGTGGTTAGCGACCGCAGGAGCATCGTCCTGGGGATGCAGGAGCAGCGGGGAGCTGCTGGCCGGGGAGCTCACACGTCTCTTCTCTGCTTCTCGCTGTTTTCCAGGCCGGAGCTGCTGGCGGAGGGTGTAAAGGAGCCGGTGTCGGACAGCCCGGCAGCCAAAGGTAGGCTGCGAGGCGCCCGGCAGCCGGGCCGGTAAGGACGAGGTAGGAGAGGAGTGAGAGCGGTTTCCTCCAGCGCGGCTCTTGCCTTCCCTCCCCACCTCGTTTTTTATGGCTGGAAACCCCCTCCCGTGTCATCCCCCTCGGCCGCACCACGAGTCCTAATTCCTCTTATGTCCCCTGTCCCAGCTGCCAGCGAGAGGGACTCGAGCGAGGCGCTGCTGGAGGATGCTGTGAAGAGACAGGGCTTTCAAGGTGAGGGCCTGGAGGCATCTGAGGGGGCTTGAGGCAGAGTCCCTGGCCCCTTGCCGGGGGCTGCGTAGGGCAAACAGATGTGGGAAGGGAGCGGCCGCGGGGCATCGGGGCTCGGCGGGATGGCAGAGGAGCAGGGCGAGGCAAGGATGGGAGGGAGGAGAGGAGCAGTGGAGGTGGGGTGAGGAGATGGGAAGGACAGACAACCAGAAAACAAGACACAGCCGCAGCGGGCGGTCCCGTAGGTCCAAGGAAGAGGCTTGAAATGCTCTGGATGGTGCCCTAATTAACTGGCTTTGCTTATCTCGCTGTCTGACCTTGTGAGGTGCATAATTAAGTCTTGCAAGCCTCGGGGTTTGCCTTTTCTGGGGCTTTTTCCACCTGGGTGATGTTTGTACAAGCACCGCTCCCGTCTGGTGCGCACCAGGGGAAGAAGCGATGGTGGGAAGCTCCTGGGCTCGGGGACAAGTGCTGCAACACCCGAGCGTCCTTTTTCCGTGGGCCATGGGGGCCTGTGAGGGTTTGCAGAGAGGGATGAAGGCTTTTCAAAGGCTTTGGCTTTCCAGAGAGGCTTTGGAGTGCGTTTCATTTTAACATCGGTAATTATCGCAACTGAATCTTTGATTTCATGCGGCTTTTATTCTTAGCAAACAGGCAGAGAGAAAAAAAAAAACACATATTTCTGTTTAGATTATTTTTAAGGACTTTGAATGGCCCACTCCAGAGATTAGCTAATTGCAAGATAAGGACTTTCCTATAATTAGAAAATGGCATTACTTAAAAGTCACAGAGTGCCTTTTAATTTACCAGCAGAAGTCCATAATTGTTTCTTTATTTTACAGAAAATTATGATGCCAGGCTTTCCAGAATAGACATCGCTAACACGCTGCGGGAACAAGTCCAGGACCTGTTCAATAAGAAATACGGTGAGAAACCAGGACGAGGGAGTTGGGTTTATTCCCCCCTTCCCCCCTCCTAATTTTTTTTGCTCCCTGTCCCTCCCCTCTCCTCTTTGCCAGGTGCTTTCTCTCACCCCTCCTCCTCGAGTGGCTGGCACCTCGGAGGGCTGGGGAGGGAACCGTGGCTCTGGGAATCGGTGCTCTTTGCTGCAGGCACTTGCTGCTTAGTTGGCTCCCATGCAGCACAGGGGAGCCTGGGATGGGGAGTGTGCTGTTGCCCTTCCCAGCCACTATTTGGTGACTTTTTATCCTTCTAAAGCTCCCCATCCCATGAAGAACAGCGATGGTAAATTCGTTAGCAGAGACTTGTGGAGCTGTGTGAGCATTGGGGCTGGCGGGAGGTTGGGAAGGGAATAAGGAGAGGCTGTAGCAAGCACTCTCAGGAGCGTTGGGAGATGAGTAGATGCTGCTCCTCCTGTCCTTGGGGCACCCACCCAGGCTCTGCAGGGTGCTCCCATGACTTCCCTGCCCCAGCGGCTGTTCTTTAGCAAGCAAGGCAAGGAGATGCTGTTATCATCATCTTTTAGGCAGGGGTGAGACTTGTGCAGGTTCCCAGGTACCCACAACAGCCATTACTTGCAAGGACACGCGTAGCCTCTATCCTGCAGCCAGACCTCAGAGAAGGAACCTGCCTATGGAGTTATCACCAAATAACATCCCGAAGCAAAGAGCCACAGCTTTCCAGCCCTCCCACTGCCCTGCATGGGTGTCACTGTGCGGGACAGTGCCTCTCCTCAGCCCCACCAGCTCTGCTGCGTGCCCGTGGCTTCCTCGGGATCCCTCTGCTCCCGTTGTGGAGGCAGTCTGAAAATGCTCATCCTTGATCTACCACTTGATGTGGTGCCTTGAGCATCCTGCTCCCACCACACCTATTCCCTCCAGCTGGGAACGGAGGCAGCGCTGTGGTAGAAATGGCATCCCTTGCATCCCACGCGCTTACTGCTCGCTTACCGCTCGCTTCTCTCCCAGGTGAGGCCTTGGGGATTAAATACCCCGTGCAAGTGCCATACAAGCGGATCAAGAGCAATCCGGGGTCGGTGATTATAGAGGGGCTGCCCCCCGGGATCCCCTTCAGGAAGCCGTGCACCTTTGGCTCGCAGAACCTGGAGAGGATATTGGCTGTCGCCGATAAAATCAAGTTCACCGTGACGAGGTACGTGGAGAGAGGTGTCAGCCACCCCACCGAGCAGGAGAGGGAGAGGAGGGAGCTGACCTCAGTGCACCCCCAGCTCTGCCAGCCCCATTGAGGCAGGGCTGTAAATACCATAAATGTCTGTAGCCCCCAAGACAGCAATTAAGTTGGCAGCTAATGGTTTGACAGAAAGGAGGGGACCATAAAATAGAGACTCCTGCTTTTCCCTCCTGTCCACTGCCCAGGGAGGCAGTGGGGAAAGCACTGCTCGGTGTGAGGGGTGCACAAGCAGAGATCCCAGCCCCTTTTCTAGGAAGTCTGAGGCAGGAGAAACGTTGCTTGGTGCAAGGGGGGGGTTTGGGGTCCCACAGTGCTTAGGGCAGCCCCGGGCACTGGCTGTTTGTGCCAGGGTCCCGTGGGTTTTGCAGCCAAAGGTGATGGACACAAATGGGAAGGAAAAAGCACTTTTTCAGTGTATAGCTCTAAGGTAAGACAGGGGAAAAAATGGTTTTAAGAGTGGCTCCATCAGCCTGTTGCTGGGCCATGCTGCTGGTCTTCTTACCAACGGGGGATGTGCTGCTCCAGGCAGGACCATGAGGATCCTGTCCCCACTGAGCTCCTGCCAGTCCAACACCAGTAGTGGCACAGTGTGCGAAGGACAGGCTGAGCCCCAGCCCACCCTGGGCTGTGGGAGGCTGCTCAGTGCAGCTGTGTTGGCTTCCCACTGGCGTTTCATTTTACATCTCCCTTTTTTTCTTATTGTTCACAGGCCTTTTCAAGGACTCATCCCCAAACCCGGTAAGAGATGCTGCCTTTTTGCCTGAGCAATGCGTTGGCCAAGTGTTTGGTGGTGGTCGGGGAGCTGTAAGCTGTGATGGCAGGCAATAACTTTATCAGCTGGAGGAAGGTCACCCCTGACCTCACTTTCCTGGGCTTCCCATTTTGGTTTTGTTGTTGTTTGGAGCAGTTGCTGAAGTTCTCTTGACCAGGACAGCTGGCCTCAGCATCACCCATCAGTACTGCTGCTGTTGCCTTGAAACGATGGCATTTGTCAAGAGCTGATCTAGGGCAGAGCTCTGTGTTCTGTGTTTAAGCAAGCAACCACTTTATGAAGCGTTTTCTTCAAGCAAACAGGTGTTGCAGTGAGCTGGTGGATTCGGTGGCGAGGGAGGGTCGTGGGAAGAGGGTGATTAACCACAAGGTCCGCTTCGGGCTGCAGCAGTGTGGCAGTGAAAGCCCACTGCAGGTCGTGGGCATCCCATGTGCAGATACACCGGGGGAGATGGGGGAGAGGGCAGCATGGGGTGTCTGGGGTGTGTTCTGTAACCAGCTGCAGAAATCCCCGTCCCGGAGCCGGGTCTTTCCCCGTGCATCGCTGCGGTAGCTTCTGGCTCTTGCTTCTAAGCTGCTTAGGAAAGAGAGCTGCTGTCAGAAACAGGGGTAAAAACCTGTCTGGGTTTTAAATGTCTGTAATTACAACTGTTGGAAGAGCACAGATGGGTGCAAAAAACGTTGTCGTCTTTATTGATGGCTTCTCATTTCCTTGGCCAGCCTCCATGGGGATGGCACAATTTAGGGAAGACAAATATGACAGAGAGGAAAACATTTATATGCCTTTATTGGGAAGAGCAAAAAGGTGTTGGACGCCTGAGAAGGCTCTAACAAAAGGTGAGCTGGCTGAGAAACTCAGTCCAGGGCACAGTCTGTGTGTCCACTCTCTGCATCCCTGCCTATGGCCCAGCCAAGATGATGGGGATTGTCCCCTGAGTCCTCTCCAGACCTTGGCCTTAGGCTTCTAGTCTTTTGCTCCTAAGCAGCACGGTGCCAGCTCGCATCGGCTGGACTGTAAACGAGCCCTCGGTGAAGCTCAAGTCCTGCAGAACTCTTGTTTTTCCAGGGAATTACACGGTTATGATGCGGAAGTGAGTTGGGGATGTATCTGCTCCTCCAGCCGCATCTTGTCTTCCCGTTCCTCCGCCGTAATCGGTATAATTATGTTAAGAGACGCTGATCTGACACAAATCACACCATTAACAAAGGAGCACATCAGAAGGCAAATACTTCAACCTGCCAGCTGGCTGGGAAGCGCAGCCTGATAAATAGAGATGTAGAGGAAATTGATTTTCTTTTCGATGCACAACATCTTTTTTCCTCCTTCTCCAGCCGAACGCTCCCACCATGGGCTGGCCGATGCTAGCAGAAACCTAAAGCCATGTTTTATTCTGTGTCTTGTGGTACTCGAGTGTGTTTGGGAGGAGGTCACAGCATCCCTGCCAGGCTCAGGACTTCAGGCCCTCTCCTCCCAGGGGGTTTTAACTAAGGGCAGTGGCAGGTGAAGGGCTTTTCTTCCTTGACATCTCCATTTGTTGTGGGCTATTTCATATATTCGCTAAATCTTCAGAGACAATTCCAGGATTTATAATTATTTTCTAGCAGCCAGACTGACTGCCACCAGAATGTCTCCTGCAGAAAAAAAGCTGTTTGTATTTTGCCCCCCAAAAATCCCTGTTGACAGCAATTAACCTCTCGTCTGCTTTTCCACCCCATTACACCAAAGTGGATGGTGGCAACACAGTGGTGCATTCACTGCCTTGGCTTTGATCGCTTTTCATCTGCCTTAACAAAATTAATTATTTCCAACTAGCCATAGATCATTAAAAATTTAACTTTTAGAGTGCTCTTTTTTACCTCAATCTCATGTAGGAAAACCCTGCCACGTAAAATGAAAAGTAGCAGCAGAAGTGCATGCTTGGCCTTAAAACAAAAGCAGTGAAAAATCACTTTTATTTCGCAGAGGAGCGTTAAAATGAAAGCAGTAGTTAGTCCCTGGCAGGACTGGCATTGCCAAGGTATCTAAAAGCTGGAAGGTCCAGGAGATGACCACAAATATAAGGGAAGTTTTGGGTTTTGTGAATCATTTTGGCCAAAAATTACATGAAAAGTACACATGTTAAGGGAAGAAGGGAATTCAACGTGATAATAAATAAATCACTGGGGCTGATTGTAGTTGTCTTTAGGTTAAATTGCAGCGTTTAATTTGCTTTAAACAAGTTGTGCACCTCCTACATTGCAAAGAGCACCCCAGATAACCACAGGACTGCGGAGAGACGGCCTCTTTATCTCTTTTGGGGGGGGGGGAAACACATTTTTTTTACCTGTGACATAAGATGAAAGGATTTCAATATCATCTGCACTTTCTTTTCTCAGGATAATCTGTAATTTCTCTGCTGTAATGGTCTCTACCCATATTGGGTGGTGATAGGGGGGGATGTGGCTGCTGGTGCAGAGGTGGCTGGGGGGGTGTGTGCCTGCAGGGATGCTGGTTGCAGGAGAAGGTGGGGTTTTGGGGGAGAATGCGGCTGGGTTTTGGAAAAACAAAGCCAGTGGTGCTGCCCGGTGCCCAGAGAAGGTCAGTGGCTGCAACTTGCTTCTGCAGTGTGGATTTGCAGCTTTTCAAAGGTGGAATGATGGCCCCAGAGTCTTTGGTGCCTCTGCCAGCACTCGACCCATGTGGCTCCCTGGGGGTTTTAACCCAGGGCCACCACCCTCCTGGTGTCCTGAGATTTTTCCTTTTGATTTCCAGTTTCTTTTCACCTCACTGTTGGTCTTAGCTCTGCAAAAAAACCCCTTCAAACCCCCTTTTTGGAAGCAGAATGGTCTTTAGGCATTAAACTAGCAGTGAAGCGAGCAGAGGTGAAGCTCCTGTGCTATAAACACAGCACTTGTCCTTTCTTTTCTTCTTTCCTGAGGCACAGAGATACAAAACAGGCTTAATTTGAGCCTTTGAAAAAAAAAAAAAAAGTAGAAAAAATCAAGCACAAGTAATCTAGCGCACACACACACACACAAAAATCTTTCTGTATGTTAATTTTTATGTGCTTTGATTGAAAATGTACACCAGCTCCATCTGTCCTATTCCCCAAACTCCCTACCACCCTGATAGATTATTTCCCTTACTCCAATTAATAAAGTAGGGCAGGCAGTGTTCTTTAATTAAAAAAACCACACATCCAGGCATCCTTTTTATATATAATTTTTTTTTTTTTTTTTTTAATCACAAGAGCACAATCCTCCTCAAGACTTTGATGAGATGTGCCTCGCATTGGAAACTCCTAGCAAGAAAAAAAGCAAAGAGGAAAGCGCTTGATGGGATGGTGATGGGGGTTGAGCGCATCTTGCTCCGTCACCAGGTTGCTTTTTGAGGTCCCTGCCCCTCTCTCTTCACCCCCCTAGCCCCGAAGTTTAACCCCCGTGGGAACAGCTGAGTTATTTTTCCTTCTGATCTGCTTTCCTGTTATGTGGGTGAATTGTTTTTTAGTTTTCAGCTGGTCAGTGTTTCTAGTCTGAAGGTGAAAATTCCAGCAGGTAGCGTGAATAGCTGTGGAGCTTCAAAGCCTCTTTATAAGCATCTCTGCAATTCCAATCACCTTTTTCTTTGCCTGTTTTTCGCCTCCTTTTCCCTTTCCCTGCATGTGTGGCATCCTCATGCCAATGAGAACGCAGCATCATCGCCCAGCTCATCCCAGCCCTCGTGTTTGCTTCGCTCTTGCCTCCATCCTGCTCCCTGCCAGCCTCAGATCCTGCTCTGTCCCTCAGAGACCCCCTCTTTCTCAGGGTGCTTCTTGCGTGGGGAGATGGGTGCCACTCCATCCCGGCTCTGGTCTGGCACTTCGGGCTGCAGCCTGGTGGGATGCCTCTGATGGCTAAGGCTGAGCAGCACACATGGGTTACCGGGACGAGAAATGTTCGTTATCTTTCTTAATCAGCATGACTCCATAACAGCACCTTGAAATCTTCACCTGAAGGGCTGCAGTTGCCTTTGAGTTGCTGTCAGCCAAGTGAGACACCGCGCTGCCCTCCCTGAACCTCTGCCGGTTCGTACTGGCGAGATGCTGCTGTTTGCTGCTTTTCCTTGCTGCTTGCCCGCGCTCCTGCCCGTCCCCCTGCCCACCTCCCTCCTTGAGGGGACCTCTGCCAGGACCTCCTTCCCTCTTGGCTTGGCCTCCAGCTTGGCTTTCCCAGCCGCCAGCGCGACCCCTCTGCATCTCCTCCCCTTTGCATTGCGGATTTGCCTAAAGGTTTGGGGCGGTGGGTGCTGCCCGCGGGGTGCCGCACAGGCAGGGTGTCCACCCGCGAGTCGGGGGACCGGGCGATGGGCAGCGTCGCTTATTTTCCAGCTGGGTCCTGCTGAGTGGCAGGGAGCAGTGGTGCTGCAGCCCATTAGGGCTCCAGGTCCAGCTCGGTACCCTGGCGCACCGTGGTCTGCAGCAAAACGTTAGCGCTGTGCAAAAGTCCACGTGTCCCTGTTCCTTTGGTGCTGCTGAACCGAAGGGTTTTCCCCGCGCAGGCGGTCGGGCCAGAGGCATCAGCAGAGCTCATCTCCTGCCCGCTGCAGTGGCTGCGTTCCTGAGCCTGCCTGAAATGTTTCAGGCATATTTTGAGCTACTTCAGCTTGCTCGTGCCTCTGCTCAGCAAATTCAGCCATGCACCCCTATTCTCTCCCCGCACCCTCTCCGGTTTGCCAGTGCCCTTGTGCTGCAATTTGGCAGCAAGAGCCTCCCTGGTGCTGTGACCCGCAGCCCCTGTACCCCCCCCACTGCCTCTCCCTGCAGCCTTGGCGTGATGAGCCACTTCATTCCTCCTTTAGCCCCTCATGCAAATCCTGGCCCCGGCCCCGTCGCTGCTGCTTTTCCCCAGGAAATTAATTTCTTTTTGATATCGCTCGTCACTTTGGAGTCAGTGGCGAGCACCAGCCTTTCCTTAGGGATCCTTTTTTCTCCTGTTCCCCACGGTTGCTGCAGAAGTGACATAGTTTCCCTGTTTGCTTTTCATCTGCTTTAACCTCAGATATATATATATTTTTTTTCCCTCCTCCAGCACGGCCACGCAGCACAACCACTGCTGCCGCTGCTTCGGCACGTACTGAAAGCGCTGCGAGGCAGCCGTGTGTCCCTGGGCGAGTGTAGACCTTGAGCTGCTCAGCAGCGCAGTGTAGCTCATGGGATGCTCTCCTGGGCTCAGGCACATCCCAAGACAGGTCCCCGGTGCGCGGTGGGAAAGCCCAGCCCACCCTCCCAGCTCACTGGGCTGTTATTTAGCTACCAGAAGCATCTCTGTGCCAAGGGGCCTCGGGACCAGAGGAATTTTAAGCTGCTAGGGACAGTGTCATCCTGGGTTTTGCTTTTGTTTGTGACCAAGAAACCAAGCTGCAGCACTCATGGCTCTCTTTTTCTTTCTCTCTCCTTTTTTTTTTTTTTGTCTTCTTTTAACTTGCGCTGTAGCCCCTAGACGGATAACATCATTGGAAAAAGCCTACGCTGCCTTGAATGGTACGTAGCTCAGTTGATGCATCGTAGATGGTAGCAGACAAGAAATGCACTTGCGTTTTAATATGGGAATGAAAATGTCTTAAACCCCCAAATTTCAGGTTTGTTTTTGGTTTTGTTTTTTTTCCCCCCCCTCTCTGCTCTGTTTCCCTGTTGTCCCAAGAACTGAATGATGCAGGATGTGTTTAACAGTGCTTTATTGTTGTTATTAATCCTCTCTGCATTTCTAAGCACCGTTGCTGCATCGGTGCCGGTTCTGCTCCAGACCAACCAACCTGCCACCTTATCCTCAGCTCATCCACGTGTCCACGCAGTTAATCTGTTAAGCAACCCACTTTCCGTTCCCAAGGAGAGCTTGCACAGATTCAGGATGTGGGTTTGGGGTTGGTTTTTTTTTTTTGCTTCGCTTTAACACATCCTCTGGGCTGGGGTTGGTGTGTAGTCAGGTAGGCTCTGGGATTTTAACGTATGTACTGATTTCCTGGAGCAGAGAAGAGCTGGCGTGGTTGTGTCTGCGGCAGGGCACGGCGAATCTCCAGCACATCCGCCCTTAGTCCCATCAGCTGGCATTCTGGCAGCGCGTCTAGATGTTAATTGCCTGCTCCCGCAAGTTTATAGCTCCGCTTTGAAAACAGGCATATGTTGAGCTAATTCGAACTGTATTTAAACCTGATTTACTGTGGAATACCCTCAGTAAAGTCAGCGGGTTTATTCCGGATTTACACAGGGGTGTAATTGAATTACACCTGTTGAAGCTGGAAGGGGGGAAGAGACGTTGTATTTATCCGCTTAAGATTCAGGGCCAGGTCCTGACCTCTGGAAGCAGCCTACCCCCTCTGCCTTTTCCTCTGATGCCACCGGGATTGCGTGAAGGAGGGACCTGAGCTGCTTTCCCAGCGGGATGTGTAGGGGTGGAGGCTGTTCCCCTGGTAAAACAGGCCTCGCACCGGCTGTTCCGATAACGGGAGGGTGTTATTCTGAGTGCGGGGGCCAGGTAGAGAATGTGCATCGCCTGGAGCGGCACCCAGCGATGCTGGCGATGGCACGGGGAGGAGGAAGGCTCCACTGGGTACCCTGCCCACCGTGCCAGGGCTTCACCGCGTCGTGAACCCAGACAGAACTTTTACTGATCCCTGGGATCCCTTGGATTTGGTTTTGTTGTGATGTTTTAAAGTCGCTGGAAGAATAGGTGGTGGTTTGGATCCCGTTGACCAACAGCAGGCACCTAAACTCCATTTTTAATGACTACTAAATATGACTTGGTTTTCCAAAAAGAAACGTCGAGCTCTGATAAGCCCTATTGGAAAAGAGCCAATGGTGCTTTAAAAATGTGACCATTCGTAGACCAGTGCCTATGGAGTGCAGGGGCCCTTGCTTCAGGCAAGTAGGACTGGGCAAAAAAATAAGTCAATCAGCTGGCTACGCTTTTTTTAGTTAAAAAAAATAAAAGCCAACGCAGAGCTGAAGCCAGCAGCCTGTGTAAACCTGCTTTATGGGAAGGACTCACAGGCCAGGGGTGCCAGTGGCTTCCCTGAATCAGTTATTTCCCAACCCCAAGTGGATAAAGTCAAAGGTAGATGGGGATCCCTCTTGCCTGGAGGCGCCTGGGGAGGGAGGGTCAGGACCCTGGGAAGCAGCACTGCTGGCTGGAGTCTCCTCTCTGGCTTCTCTGTTATGCATGCTCAGTTCCAGGTTTTTTATGGCATTTGTTTCTGTCCCTGGGTGGGAATTTGGGAGCCCTGCCCACTGCACTGTGGAAAATACCCCCTCGGGATCTTATTTCTTGCGCTCGGGGCATGAGCGGAAAGGAAAGAGCTGCTGCGTTTTTCAGTCCCAGAGAATTAAACTAGTTGAGAACACTTAATTTTGGTGTTTCTTTGTCTGCTACCATCTACACATCCATACGGGTGTGTGTATACAGCCCAGAAACTGAGCATCAATGACACGGAAGTCACAGAGGGAGCCCGCAGGGTTTGCCCCTGCCGTGGCCTCGGGAGCGGCACCGCAAGGCAAGGTCTTGGTTCTTGAAAGCAAAACTCCATGGCGACATTGATTTGATTTCCTTCTATTTTGTTTATTTTTTTGCTCCATCCCTTTCAAGCTGCTTTGTTGCCATTTCTGGATTTGAAGCACGACTTGGCCCTGTGGTTCCTTCGCAGAAACTTCTCCCTTTTTCTTTGCTTAGTTACCTCCAGACAAAACTGTTGTTTTGCAGGTGGAGAAGAGGCTTTTTTGAGGCCGTACCCTGCAGTAGCCCGGTGTGGAGATTTAGGGGTGATAGTTTCTCCCCCGACCCCTCACCACC
>WTSP01015544.1:56687-70233 GCA_025331215.1 Actenoides lindsayi | reverse complement strand
GAGTGTTAGAGACTCATACTCTCTAAGGAATTGGTAGATTGTGGCTCTCAAATCCATTGTAGAATTAAAGCAATGTTCTAATTACCACATTTTAGAAAGCAAGAAGATGTTAAAGGTACCTGATGGATAGCAACTTGCATGTTGGTCACTTGCTGTGTCAGTACAAACTTGACATCATACTTCAACTTGCCCAGTTATTTGAGGCTGTATTTGGAATTGTTTCTCTTTTCCCCCAGATGGAAAGTTAAATGCAATCCACTTTCTGGAAGCTGTTTTTAATTTTGACCGTCCAATGACGTGCTCCAGTAATGAAACCTATGCCTCTATTTAAAGGTCCTTTGCGTAATTTATAAGCCTATTTTCTTTCCTCATAAATTCCCACCCTACTTTCTAGGGAGGCAAAGTGTGCATTAGCCACTCTCCCAGGAGACTTCCATACTGTGTGTGTAAAAACTGTGAGATGATAACGCAGCCCAGTAGTGCTGGGTGTGCTCAGCTTCCAGCACCGGGCAGAATTGGGTCCTCAGCTTGACCCCAGTATGAGCCAACAAGGGGCTATTTTTCTTCCAGGAAGTACAATTTTTGGAGTGTAATTTTTTCCAAAGCACTGGCTCGGGGGAGGAGGGGCTGTGGATTTTCCTTTTGCTCTATTTATGTGCAAGTCTCTGACACGAATGGGTTTTGAAGTGTCTTTAGGATGCTGCAGGGCAACCATATTTCTCATTTAAAAATATCTTTTAAGTGACTATAAACTTTAGATGTGTGTGTTTGTATTCCTAACAGAATCTAAGCACAAAGAGTAACTTGCATAGCGAGTCAGCTTGGTCAAGCTTACGCCAGTGTTGCAATTTCTCTTCAGTCCTGCGGTTGGGGACCTTTTAGATTAAATTCATTAGTTCATGGTAGTTCTGAGATGTAACATAAGCTTCCAAAGGGATCTTAAGCTTCTCTTTTTTATTAAAATGAAATCTTCCCTTGGCATTTCTCTAGGCACTTCTCCAGTCACAAATAAAAGGGACACTGCTGAAGGATATTCTGCTGCGCACTTAAATGCCAGCAATCCAATTAAAGGAATGTTTAACCTTTTGTAAATAAAGCTATGACTTGCACTGCCTTTTGGCAAAGGGAAAAAATTAACTAATTTATTATTAAGCTCCTTACCCAAGACTGATGTATGTATTCACAATGTAGTTTACAGCTTTGTAAGGCCAGAATGCTATTAAAATTGTTCTGTTCCAGAAGGTCAACTGGCTGCAGATGCAGAAACGCTGATTTCAAGGCAGCTCTGCTAAGTGAGGTCCTTCTCAAAAGCTACCTCTGAGTCTTTTGCAGACTCTAGCTGCAGAAGTCCTGATCCAGATGTTAGACACTTCATGACTTTTTTGTTTTACATTTCTGTTTTTTGAATCTGGCCTTTGTTCAAGTGAGGGGCATTTTCCAGTTGCAAACAGTGCATGTGGATTTAGGTAGGAGTGTGGTCAAACTCTGACTGTACGTTGTTCTAAGCATTTTCAAAGCTAAACAATTCCTTCTAGATCTGGCTGTCAATTTTGTATTACCATTAGAAGATTTACACAGTGTAGAGGGCTGTGGTTTAAGTTACCTCTATTGCTTCTTTTGCCACTACACAGAAATGGATTTGTCAGGTTGCTTTGTCCCTGAAGATTGGCAGAGATGTTAGAGCAAGGCTTGCTCAGCCAGTCCTGGTAGCAAACCTGATACGGGTTTGTAATGGAGAGAAGGGGAGGAAAAATGAGGAGTTTGCCTGCTTTTCAGTGTCCTGTAACTCTGTAGGGCTTTGAACAGAGCGCTCTGTCATGGTAGAAACACCCAGCTGGAACCTGTATCTTTTGCCTGACGGGCTGATACACTTCACAGGCGTGAGCCATCCTGAGTTCTGAACTGGGAGTAGCACACTTGAAATTGAAATACAACTGGAGAGCAAGTACACAGTGAAGATTTCAACTCTGCTCCTCCTGTTCCAGATCTGAAAAGAGCAGCTTCTGAGCCTAAAAGCTCGTGTCCATTTTCCATCAGTAAGAGTTGGCTTAGTCCAGGGTGTGGCCTCTGTATGTGAATCCTGCCTTAACTTCTCGGGACGTATTCCTCGCTTCCCTGTTGTGGCATCTCAGAGAGAGGCTGCAGCGGCAGCAGCAGCTCTGAATACCCGAGGGGGTGTTTCTGAGGGACCACATGGCTCGGGCCGGTGGCTTGCAGTGGTGGGCTTGCAACAGGCAGGAGCTTTGAGCCTAAGGGTGAGCTTCAGCAGCCCAGGACGAGTGAAGAGTGCTGAGCGTAGCCAAGTGCCAGCTGGCCTTGCAGCCCGGGCAGCAGTGGCTGGCAGCCTTGGGGGAGCGGGACAGATGACATTGCACTGCAATTACCATTTCTCACAGCGCTTTTACTTTTGTCTGCACATCTCATTTGGTCCAAATGCTTTGCAAGCAAAGGCTGAGGAAAACAAGTATTCATTATACAGCGAGGGAAGTTCTGTCCTCAGCTAATGTGTGTGCGTTTGCTGCGTGGAAAAAGGTTAAATGGTAACGAGAGAGATTGGGCAGGAGTCCAGCACTTTATAGCTGCGCTGGGACGGTGCCTGAGTTCTGTATTAACAGTTTTTCACAATTCCTTGTTCTGGAGGCCACACTGTGAGTAATAATAACAGCATAGAGAAGGATGTTGAGTAGCAGGAATGGAGGCCAGCAGTGCGCATTGCCATCGTGTTCAGACCAAGTTGATTATTGTTGTGTGGCCAAGATCTAAACACCGGTAATTTTTCAGTTTCTTTGTGATCTGCTCCTGTGAATTGTTCTGTGGCTTGGTTGTATCTGAGCTGGGGAGTTGCCCATGTAGTATTCCAACTCTTTTGGCCTGGTTGGAAACCCCAGAGCAAAAGCAAGTCACATCTCACCAGCTGCTGAGGTTCAGTAGTGAGGTGTCTGGGAGAACCATGGAGACAGCCCTGGGTGCAGTGGGTTGCAGTTGGTGTGGGCACACAGGCCAGGGGGAGTCTCACCGGGTTCTTGCACTGTTCTGCTTTTTCACACACGGTGCACCAATGAGAGTGGTCCCACCTCTTCATGATCTTTTTTTTATTAGGTTGTGGTTTTTTAAAACATAATGATACCTCCATTCTTCTCTCCTCGGTTTTTGGGGAGGACGACAGCAGAGGGGGCTTGAGGAAGAACATCTCAGCATTGATACTTTTTCCCAGAGGAATACTGTACCTGTTCAGGGTTTGTGCACCAGAAGACACCCAGGGCTGTTTCCATGGTGGCAAGATGTTGCCATCGAGTGTCATTGCCGCTGCCATCTCGGGGCCTGGTGAACCAGCTCTGCTCTGGAGGTTCCCTAAGGCCAGCCTAGCGCGTTGTGGAGCTGATCCCAGTGCGCCCTGGGCCAGGCTCCTGAGTGTCTGTAATTGGTGGGAACACAGAGGGCTGTTGTCTGCCTGTCTGCTGTGTTTGTGGGTTGCCAGCTGGCTTATTCTTTCATGTTTGTATTGCTCCTGCTTGCAGCTTGGCATGATGTTTGGGGGGGGGGTGTTGGGTTTTGTTTTTTGGTTTGTTTTATTTTTTTAAATGTTGCTTGCAAGGCAGATATATTTTCTTGTAAGCTACGGAAAAAACCTAAAGCTTCCTAAAAAAAATTTAAAGCAATTCAGCTTTTTGAAACTGCATAATTGAAGAGCTCTGAAATAATTGGCTTATTATAGTGCACCCGTAAAAATGAATTTGCATCTCATTTATGAACTATTAGATTCCCTATTACATGAGACTGATTGTTCTTAATGTGACTTGCATGTAATTTAGCATTCTTTACTCGAACACTTTGTAGCTAAACACTGGGGGAGGGAAGTTCATTCCAAAATCATGGCCCTAGAACTTAGATTACCGAGCATTCCCAACTGGATCCTGCACAGTGTGCTCGCAGCATGCTGTGTCTTTGCATTCCCACCCCAGTTCCACAGTGTGCTGCAGAAACCCAAGGTTACCCAAATAACCTTTTCTTTACCTCTTCAGCACTGTTAGGGCCTGGTCACACTGCAGCAGGAAACATGACTGCTGAAGGCAAACGTGAACTGCAAGTACCCAAAGTCATTTCCTAGTGCTGTGGACGCACGTTTGCAACCCACGGTAGAGACGGTCAACCATGGTGACGGGGACATTCCTGTTAGCCACAGACATGCTGCCAAGCACAGCACAGGTGTGGTGCTGGGATCATCTCTGAAGTCCTCCTCTTGAGGATGCTTGGGTTGCTCTTCCCCGGAGCTCAGCAGTGCTGCCTGTGGTCCGTTGCTTGTTGGGTGTGCTGAAGGCGGAGGCTGAAGCGGTGGCCAGGCTCAGCTCCAGGGTGCCCTCTCCTGAGCTGCCCCACCTGACAGAGGGTGGAGGTGCTGCAGGTGCTTACAAGGAACTGTGGCTGGTGGTCAAAGGCCTGGTGTGGGGGTGTGGGAGGGTTGTGGAGCCACCGCTTTCCAGCTGCTGGGCTGGGAAGTCTGCATGGACCGCAATGTTGGAAATGCCCTTCTGTAATGCTGTCGAAAGCTGTCGTGTGACATCAGGATCAGGATGCTAATACAGTCAGGAGCCATTACCTCCCCTGGGTGCTACTGTCAGCATTGCCTGAGTGTAAGCGTTAGGTTAGGTGATTATAAAGCCCAGTCTTGACTCCATTTTGACTCGAAGGAGGGGTGAGGACAGCAAGAATGAAAATGAGTCAAAATGCAGGATCATCTTGACCTTGAGGAGGATTCTGGGGGAGTGATTGTAGAAATAACGTCAAGTTGTTGAGGAAAAGGTGACCAGTGGGCCCCTTGCATGAAATTCTGCAGAATTACTGGACTTCAGTTTCGGAATATTTTGTTTCCTCTAGCTAACAAATGGCAACGGAAATTACATACCTTAGTGCTTTCCAACAGATACAGAAAGTGCCATGGTCTTCACAAGAGGCAAATGTTAGTCCCTGTTTGGACACGGCTGGTTAAGAAAATACTGATGGTAACTGTTTAGCAGGAGTAAGGGTAGCAAGCCCCGGGGTCACAGGTTAGAATATCCGTGGTTCCAAACATACTGTGGATACTCTTGGATGCATTGTTGTCAGAAATCAAGTAGAGAATTGAGTTTTTAATCCAGCCTCTTGTTTAGCTGATGGAACATGTGTTCTAATCCAGTGCATGATCCTACTGCTTCTCTCAGGGTAGCAGGTAAGCGGCACACAGGATGAGGGAAGGGGAAGGGATTCAGCATGAAAACATGGGGAAAGGACATTACACTCCTGCAGAGAAAATATGTACAGTTTTGTTAACTTCAGAAGAGTAGCTGGCAATGTTGGCACCAGATATATCAGAATATCACTGAAATACTTCGTATTTCAGTTGCCTTCCTTCTTGATTGTAAATCCTCTTCAGATTTCTGTTCAGCAGTGGAATAAATAGAGCTGGAAACACAGGGCACCCCAACAGCCAGGGAAGCAGAAAGTATCCCTGCAGTCCTCCAATGGCTCTTACACTAATTCAGAACAGATTATATTTGTTCAGACATACTACACCTTTAAGAGCTACCATTTTATGCAGGGAAATGATTCCGTTTATCCATGAGAGCAGGTGAGAAATGTGGCAGGACAGATCCCAGGCGGCTCTGGGCTGTCCCACGCTGTTAGGGGAGCGATTGCTCCCGGCCGGAGGGAAACCTGCCCTTGGGGGTGATGCTGACACAGCACAGGGCCCACTGCAGCCATGGGGCCTCGGGAGCTCGGGCACTACCCCTTACGGCCGGTCCCTTAGAGGATTTCTTCCCCTGCACCCTCTCGCCGTAGGCCCGACTTTGTTACTGCTTTGTTTAGGGGTGGTTTTACCCCTCGGAACCTGTGGAAGGTTGTAATAAGGATTCAGAGTTCAGGGGTTAAGCAGAATTGATCTGTTAGCTTTTCCGAGACGGGTGCTTTGCTGCCCTGGCCTTTGAGGGATAAATGTCTGATTCAGACAAATCCGGGTTGCTTTTCAGAGAGACTCAGTTGGCTGCACAGCTGCTGTCAGGGAGCATGACTGGTGCCTGGCACGGAAGATCAGGCTGCTGTCTTCTTGTTGGGCTTGGGGGGAGGTGGAAACACGTTTTGAAAGCAGCTAGTCCTTTTGGAATGTCCGCTTTTAATTCCCAAATAAACGTGTTTTCAGCCTGTTTCCATCTCAGAAGGTGGGTTGTAGGCACAATTGTAAGGATTCCTTTCAGCTTCCAGTAGCTGGCAATCAAAAGCACACATCATCCTGGATCAAACATTTTAATTCTCTGCTTCAGCTTAAACTCACAGTTGCACTCACAGCAAAAGCGTGTATGGAGTCAAGGCTGTAAGATCTATTCCCTCTCTCCCTCTTCTCTTTTTTTTTTTTTAATACCTGTGTTTTATGAGGAAAGCTTCATTTTTCCCACTAGAGTTAAAGGTTATGTTGCTGGAGCTTCTTTTTGGAGAAAACCCATTAGAAGGGAGCTGTGAGTGCCTGGGGGTCAACTGCTCTGCCTTGTACACAAGTACACGGGGAGGGGTCTGCTGTCTCACAATGCTCGCTTGAGACGGGAGAGCAGAGAGGGGGGGAAAATGTTTGTCCTCCTGCAACAGAGGTGCAGAGAGACGATGTGGCTCTGCCCGTGTTGTGCAGGAAGCCTGAGGTGAGCTGAGAACTGCCCTTCCTCACAGTATTCTGGACTCCTGGAAGCAGCGTTGCCACTTGTTTGCAAATGGTGCTAGTTGTTTTCAAAAGCCTACATTTAAAGGACACACCGTGATCACAAAAACTAAATTCAAAGGGCATAAGCTGGAGACAGACAGCAGAGGGAAATTCCTGTACCTGTTACTGTTTGTGTTTGCTCACTGCTGCAGATCACCACACAGACATAATGGTAATTAGCTGTGCAGGGGGTCGGGTTTGCATGCTAAAGGAAAACACTGATATGTCTTGCTAATTTGATTTTAATATCTGTGCCATGCTATTGTTTGGCCTAGAAATGAGATTGCTTTTTGCTAATATAATTGGCTAATTAAAACATCATCTTCTGTAGGAGATGGGGAAGATACCCACAGTCCTTATGTGACTTGGGACATAACAAAGTAAACATCAGTCAGTTCCTAATCCAACAAGAGCTCGTTTAGAGCACAAAGGAGTATCCTTGCTACAATTTTCTTAGTAAGTTTTTGTGATAATTTATGGTCCAGTCCTCCACCTTTGAAATAGAGGTAGAAACACTGGAACCTAGAAGACTCAGCCCTGTAGGACTACTTTGGTGATCCCTAACATGTGGTTAACTATTATCAGTTCCATGTATTTGCATTATTCTGTACAGTTAGTCAGTATAAGTTCCTTACCTGGGGCTGGTTGTGGAGATGTAAAGCAACAGACTAAAGCCGCACCAAAACATTCTCCCTCTGTCCCAACAACTAAACCATACCTGGTTTTGCAAGCTGACTGTAGAGTCTTAATATTTCCTTCACTCCCTGCTACCAGCTGTCTGCTGGTCTGAGTCCCTGGAAGGGAAATCACACTGGGCTGAGCCACCGCTTTCCTCTCTCCCCCTGCTCGGGGGTGATACGGGGTAGATGGGTGAGGAGGGACAAGTGTTCTCTCTGCCATCACAGTGAAGACACAGCAGTGTGGGAAGTAACTGCCAATAAACAAATCACCTTCTTGCCTTGGGTCCCAGTTGCAACAGTTCCAGCCTCCTTCCCCCAGGATACTCGTTGGGTTCTGCCTCTATATGTTATCCTTCAGAGAGAACTCAAGGAAAAGTCTGATCCTAGACAGTCTATCTCTGAGCCTGGAAAGAGTTTGAGAGACTTATGCTAATCATGTTTAATTTGTATGTACGAATGTTTCTTAACTAAATGTAGGCTTCCCTTAGTATCTTCAATTAAAAGCTCTGGATGTACTCCAAAGTTACAAATTCCTTCACTAAGCCAGTAGGGAATGATAATGAATTATTGCTAATATAGCCATAAAGCTTTTATTTGCATAAGTAATATGGAGCTAATGTGTGGATAAAATTAAACTTGAAAATGAAATATTATTAAAACAAAACTGTTAATGAATTTGGACCCGTTATCGAGCAGGTATATTTGGCAGCTGGCTAGAACAGATAACTCTAATAGAAGTCTAGCTGAATCAAAATCAATATTGAACATTACATAACACACTGAGGATAGTTCAGCAAGTTACATGTGCTCATCATCTCAGTTCTGATATGCTTCATCATTTTTAGCTTTCACAGTCATCACTAAAAGAAAAGGTGTCATAATGCAAGAAGGAGAACCCAATCCATGAGTTTGATTATTTCATTTTTCTTTTTTACTGTTTTAATTGGATTGGCTTGAGAGAAGACCCTGAATTCTCACTAGTATGGATGAAAAATTGAAGATTGAAAGTCATATTATAAGTAGCTGATGGATGTATGTGCTGCTTATGCCAGCAGGATTATTGTTGTTATATTAAGATTGTTATTACTGAGGCAGGACTTTTTTTTTTATTATTGAAATGTTTCACTAATAATTTTTCACTCTTTTTCATATTGCAGAAGTCTTTCCTGAGTCCCTTGTGGATACTTTGGGCTGCAACAGTTCAGGGAAAATACTCCAGACTTAAATCATCTTAACACCAGAATAGCATTAGATGAAGGAACTTAGTTTGAAATAGTGAATCCTGCCTCTGTAAGCAAGCAGAGAGAGAGATACAAGGTGCAGTGTTTTTATCATTTTTAAACTTTCTTCCACTGTCATACATGAAACAGAATCTAAGCCACATCTCTCTGTTGGCATGTGGCCTTGTACACATTTTATGGTGACTTCCTGATGAGAAATGCAGAGTAATTGCTGCTATTGCCTTGCTCGTAGCTCTTAAATGTGCCCATCAGGCTTGCCTGTTTCACTCCTGTACAAACAGTGCTGCTGCCTTTTACCCAAGTGACTCATTTGTGCTGGCTTAGCTTGACTCTAGGTTTATATCCAGCTGCCCCAGTGCAGGGAGGTTCTGTTGCAGTTATTGGTAGGCTCTCATGCTGCCTGTTCTCTAGAAAGCAATATGCACAAAGCTGTATGAAGCAACCCCTGGGGTTTTTATCAAGATACATGAAGCCTTCTCACTTTTGGGCTAGACATGGACAATATGTGAGCTCCTACCTTTTCTGCCACCAAGACACCACTGAGACAAAATGAAGTCATTGCATGTTTGGACTAGCAGAGGAAGAAGCATTTTCAGGGCTAGAGGTTTCGTTATTGTGACTGAGAAAGGAATGAATTTTCTCTTTTGCACAGGAGGATCCTGTACTTCACCTTTCAGCAGAGGCCAAATCCCTGACACCTGCAAAGATGAAAGCTGTCAGCTCTCAGCTGGTGGTTCATCCCAAGTGGAAAGGCCTGTGTTGGCTTTACCTATCTAAGAATTTGTCCATATCTGTGTTCTTTCAGAGTAGGTGTTACAGAAATAACCTAGCAGAGTTGTTGCATTTCTGTGGGGCTTGCGTACCTGACCTACATACACAGCTTTGAAAACTCCAGTTCTTAGGAACTAATGTTGAATTCAGTGGTGCTTTATGATGCAAAAAGCACCGTGGGTTCTCTTTTATTTTTTTCACTCTGTTTTATATGAATAGTTTTGGTGGGGAAAAAAAAATAAATTAGAAGCTATTTCTCCCACTGTTTCATTTCGGTTACTTGTGCTGTTTCTGGTACAGGGTGGAATGAACTCCCTTTCTGTGCTAAGCACAGGCAGTGAAGCTGAAGCCATGCTGATCTGGATGGTGTGATGAGCAGAACAGGGTAGCTTGTCACTTAGTTTGACTCTTCCGTGTGTGGTGACCTTCCTGTTGTGGGATACTGGTGAATTCTATGTCTGGAAGAAATTATCTATCATTTTATGGATGTCCTTTCCATTTTGCACATCTCTGTATTACATTTAGCATTTTTACCTTGTTTTGTGCATATAACTTGCCAAAGTTGCAAGTTGTACTTGTTCTTACTCATAATGTCATTGTCCCTTAACTCGGTGATTAATGGGAAAAGCAATAGGAAGTTGGCAGTGTTCATCGTAAGCACGCTGTCCCTTGGAAGACTAGATGCAAACTTGGCCTTTGCACCACAGAGGACATTGCAGAGTTTGCAGGAGGATTATTCATTTTGGGGAGAGTGGGACCCAGTTTTCCTCTCTACCTGGGGCTTGTTCCATCAGGTTGTACCAGCTCAAAGGTTTCCAACCTGGGCATCTGTCCTTTGGCCCAGCTCCATAGGCTGCTCTCGTGCCAAGGCTACCATGTGTGGTGTGCAGCAGAGCTGAGCTGGTGCTGGGTGGATGGGTGAGCAAAGCCCCTCATTGTGGGGGGGAAAGAAATCAACAGAGGCTGCTGATGCCAGTCCTGCCTCTTGCCCTGGGCTCAGGGACAGCCTGTGTGGCAGTAAGACACACACAGGGACCTTCTCTCCCAGCTTACCCTGTGAGCTCCTGGGGAGGCTGTACAATGTGTCTTACAGGTCTTGCCTGTTTTAGGCTCTTGATACAATCAAGTCATGAAGGTCTTGCAGCCTGAATTACCAGGTTGCTTAATTTTGGCATGCTGGTGTCAAAACGAAGTAAACAACTCGTTCTGTTCCCCGGAGCCGTGTGAATAACCAGGGAGCAGTGGGAATAAGCTCTAAATCTGCTGGGCAGGAGACATTTCTGATGTCCACGCTGAACCACGCCTGTGCTTGCTTTCCCCAGAGGAAAATGTGCTGTTCAGAGCATGTAAATCCTAAACAGATGAAGAGGAAGATGCAGGCCATGCTTTTTAGATCTCCGGTTCAGCAGCAGCTGAGAGGATTTCAATTGTGCTTTTGATAAACAGATAAGCACAAACCGTGCTTCTGCTGGTAACTTGAATGTCAAATTTCAGCCTTGTGCAATTGGAACTGCTGACTTATTAAACCTTGGAAATTGGGCTCGATAACGGAAATAGCAACTCGGTGAACCTTAATTACGGCTGCAGCACTGGCTGTGGCTCACCTTTTCACACGGGAGGAATGCAGTAGGAGAAGGGTGGGCATGGTAGAAACAATTTGTCATGCCTGGTATTTGTTGTGAACGCGGACTTCATGCTGGCCACTGGTCTTAGTCAAGCTGAGAGAAGTTACTGAGCTCAGTGTGGGCAGTGTCAGCACTAGGAGAGTAAAATAGAAGCTGCAAGTAACCTTTTTTGTGCCATGTTTTCAAGGGTGAGGTTCGCGCTCTCGGTGGAAACGTGCCTGTTGTACTGCCTTGTTATTAAGGAAGCTCAGGAAGATTTGACAAAGTGGTGTTAAAAAGTTAAATGACAAATGAATGTTCAGATGTGAGCTTACTCAATTCTGCATTCATTCACTGCTGCGCCTCAGTTTGAGAAGAACTTGAATCCTGAAATGTGTATCGTCATTTCCAAATGCTTAGAAGACAAGGCCGGTGTTTCATCAATTTATGTTTGTCCCAAATGGCCTTTATATCCAAGAGCGTGCTTGAAACTCTGGATTATAGGCATAAAAAGATGAATAGAATTGTAATGATTTGCTGTAAAAGGAGGGCTAAGATTTGGGGAGGATGATGAAAGCCAGCTATAGCCTAAGCATTTTTCCTCTGCGTGGTTCTTCAAAGGAGTACAGTGGCAAAATCAAAAGCGATGTCAAGGATATGTTTTAGATTACCATACAAAAGCAAACAGATGGTTTACTTTTTCTTCTCTTTTAAATATGTAGCTACTACAGCCTCATTATACCTCTTGGAATGGTTTCAGATATCAATTTAGTTTGCAAAACTGAGTTGATTGAATAATAGGTATATCACCATTTCAAATCAATTAGAAATATTGCTCACCAGAGGAGCTGATGGTTTACTTGAATGTCAATAATAAAACTGTACAAGCCATCAATTACTTTGGACTATTTAACATTATTACATTTCTCTGTAACAGGGACAGTTCTGATGATATTAGTTGGCAGGAGCTGCTAGAGAAGGGGCAGGCTTATTTATGTCCAGATATAAAGTAGCTCTCGGGGTCTTTTTGAGGGAGTTTGTTTGTCTCTTGGTGCTCCCTCCTGTAAGCTGCTTCTGAACTTTATCCTTTTTCTCCTCTCTGTCCTGCTCAGCACTTGCTGCTAGAAGGATGACAGATGTAGTGTCCTTGCTTTTGGTTTCAGTAAGGTACCTTCAGTCCAGGCTCATTGCTGCTTTATTTTTCCTCTCTATTTTTGGCATTTGTTATTAACTTAGCATGGTATTTTCTCTTCTGCATCAGGAAGTACAAGATATGGGTAGATAAGAACTTCCTTTTATTTTGCTAACTGTAAGCAACTTCTGCCTGCAACAATTTCATGTACCCTGGTTTGTGTCTCATAATTCTGTATTTCATAGAAGTTCTCTGGAGGGAATAAAACAATCCCTGAGAATCAAATATTTCAGAGAAAGAGGATTGGGTAAGGTGATATTTGGGGTTTAAACCCCAGATGAAATAGTGTTACCAGTATCCTCCTAGAACACTGTTGATTTTTAGCCTTTAATCTGTCATTAGTTCCAGACGTGGTTGTTTCCTTATTCTGCAGAACATTTCTCCATCGGGTCCCCCGACACAAGCACTTGCTTAAAGCTGTTCCTGTTTGATGAAGCAGCCCTTCTGTACGAACTCCCAGGGAAATGCCTTGGCCTCAAATGTCTACAGAAGGTGTTGCCATTCTAGTAGGCCATGAGGTGAGCTTTGGGAATGTGTTCTGACTGCCTAATTAATCATCATTTTCAACACGACACATCAATAACAGAGTCATGCCAGCAAGGACCTAGTGCCCAGCAGCAGTGCAGTTCTTACCCCCCAGTTTGCAGCTGGCTCCTGGAGCTTTGAGCTGTAGCCTCCTGGCTCTTCAGTAGCAGTAGTGCTGGGGTCGGTTTCCCTCTCGTTGCATGAGAAAATTTGCAAACAGATAAATATTGTCTTTTTGCTGTCCCAGGGGACCTGAAATAGATGGAGATTTATGAATTGGGCCTTACTTTGCACTGAGATGGGAATGGGGACTGAGGCAGCCCCCCCAGCTGCCAGCCTCCCCTGTTGCTGGAGCAGGATGGGAGGCTTGGGGAACCTGGAACCAGTTTCAAGGTTTTTTGCATTGTGTATTTGCAGTTTGATTTCAGCGGCAGCTGCTCAGGTTGTGGGAGTGCAGATTTTTAAGTAACAAGGGAGAACTTTTTTCCAACCCCGTTAAGGAACCACCTCCCCTCCTCTGTTTCGGAGCAGTATTGAAAAATGCAACCAAGATCTTCTGTTCAGGGGCTACACTTGGCTTCTGGATCCTGAGTCTTGAGACAGGCCTTGCAGAGGGGGGTGCCCGGGAGACTGAAGGATCCCGGGGTTCTTGGTGCAGCAGCACTTGCTCTGTCCAGCTCCACACCGACCTCCCAGGCTGCCAGGAACACAGTGGGGCTTGAACTGCTCTGAATTCTCCTGTGTGCTGCAGTCACAGCTACACACCCATGGACAGGCAAGCTGGAAGGTTGCTGCTTTTGTCGTTTAAT
>WTSP01015544.1:0-48106 GCA_025331215.1 Actenoides lindsayi | reverse complement strand
ACCCCCTGAGAGCTGGAACCCCCTGAGAGCTGGAACCCCCTGAGAGCTGGAACCCCCTGAGAGCTGGAACCCCCTGATCTTTCCCCAGAAATGCCCCTGCAGCTTCCAGCCAGGACAGCAGTACAGCTTTCCTGAGCCAGAAGCTGTATCTGCACTGTTAGG
This sequence comes from Actenoides lindsayi, assembly GCA_025331215.1. Lineage (NCBI taxonomy): Eukaryota > Metazoa > Chordata > Aves > Coraciiformes > Alcedinidae > Actenoides > Actenoides lindsayi. The sequence continues at coordinate 47,944 of WTSP01015544.1, read as the reverse complement.
TTTTATGCAGTTTATTCTGTGATGTGTCTAATCCCTCTTTAAGTCTGGCTTGGGGGTTTTTTTGTTGGTTTTTTTTTTTTTTCACACCCACAGCATCTTGTGATCTTGTGGCAATGAGTTCCAAATTTTAATTGTTTTGGCAGAAAATGTCTCTGGTGTCCCAGAGCTCTTGTAGTATGAGACACACTTTTTTTTTTCTTCCTTATTCACTCTTTTGTGCCGTTCATAATGTCATAGGCTTCTGGTGTAATGGATTCTCTTTCCAGTCCTTGAGCATGTCTTTTGGCAAAGCCTCTCATATTAAAACAGACTACACCATAAGGGTCTCTCCCTATGCAGTGTATTCTAACCACTGATCAAGTGACCTCTTAATGCTCCTTTTGATGAACCAAGTAGGTTGAGCTTCCTTCAGGGAATGTCAGCTTGAGTGCAGTGCCAGTGCAGGCACCTGAGGTGGGACTGATGCACATCCTCAGCAGTGGGAGGGTTTTGCCTCGTGTTCAGTGCATGTTGCCATCCCTCCCTTTGTTATCCCTTCCTTAAAAGGAGGCAGTGCTCCTGTGACAGGCAGCAGAAGAAAATGTGCTTCATCCAGGATAGCTTCCACACTGAAGAAGAGTTGAGCCTTGATGCTGGACTGCGAGGGAACAGCTGAAGCACATGTGTGTGTTACCTTCTGCCTTCTCTTTAAGGAGCAGGGAGTCCTGGGGGCAGGAGGGTTTGTGGCTGGCTAACAGCATATCAGTGGGTTTGCCAGCCCCCTAAAGCAGCCTGTGAGCAGAGCCACACTAAAGCAGCTCTCTAGATCCTGCGAGTTTTGGTGTAACACAAAAGCAGCTTTACCGATCCCACGAGCTCTGGTATCACCTCATACTTGTGCTGCAGTGTAGACCTATCTATAAATGTGTCACAAGGTGGAGTTTTTCCAGACTTCACATAATTCTTGTGGCCTTTTAAAGAAGTTCTGGTGTGTCAGCAGCCCTTTCTAGGTGCAGGCACAAGCACTGGGTGCAGTACTCGAGCACCCTGTGTACTGACAGTACTGCCCAACAGTACCAGGCTGTGAGCCAGCTCTTTAAAGTTGTCTCTCTTTTGAGCAGGGGATTGGGCAAGAGACCTCCAGAAGTCCTTGCCAACTTGAAAACGTGCTGTGATACCCCTAATTTACACAATTATGGATCTACCAGAAAGCCAGTGCAATGTCCTGACAATTTTATTTAATGGAAAAAATAAATTTAATGTTTCCTATATATGTGATTTACATCTGTATTTTCATTACTTGCTAATGAAGTTGTGTATTATATTACACCTGTTCTGTGGTGCTTTTTCTGAATGGAAAGGTTTCCTAGAGGCTTCTCAAGAAGACGACAAAGGCGTGGTTGTGTTTGCCAGTCTTTTTTTTAAAACCCATGGATAAATTCATCTAGATCTGCTCAGCTTTACCCATGAGAAACAAAACCACGTTGTGATTATTCAGTTGGCATTCTGTAAGTGGATGAGCAGTGAGCTTGTTATCCAGAGTGAGGAAAACTTGCACAGAGAACTAAGATGGCAAATTTGGGTTTACGTTGCAATAGATGTGAATGTGAACTACAAAGAACTTCCATTAATTTTAGTAAGCAGGATAAATCCTTTAACTTGCATTTTATTTTATATGCTTCTACTTGCTCTGTACCTCAAGGCATCTGTGAGCCATCCTAAAGTATAAAATGACAGCTAGAACTAAGGAAATAAAATACCCAGCCCCACATTTGCTCTCTGATGCAGGTGCTGGAATTAAGTCATTTCTGTTCCTTAAAGAACATCCTTTTCTTATTCCAAACCCACTGTCTTTGCTGTAGCATTGTCTGAGTTATTTTCATAATTCATAATTATCTTGGTTCTTAAAAATTTAGACATACATTTAAAAGCATGATCCAATCTTGCCTGATTGCCACCACATTGTGTTTGAAGTAATTACCATTCATTTGGCTTTTGAGGCTGTTGAATGAATTTTCCACATGAGATTCCTTAATTTGTACATATTTTATTGCTATAAAATAGGTATTGGCAAGCTGCCTAAACTCTGGCGAAGGCCTTTAATTCCTATCCCTATGTGATGAAACAAATTAAGTGAGAACAGGGAGGCATAAGATAGACTCCTTAAAACGTCTTTTGTTGATATTTCAAAATCTTCCTTACACAGGTGCAAATGCAGAGGTAAAGCTGAGGTAGCTTAGTTCTGCACTAAAGAGCCAAAAATGGGTCGTTTTCATACAAGCAAGATAATGTTCCTTTACAGTATAAAAGCTCTCTCTCTTTCTATCCTTGGGCTATTATCCCCATGAGAAAATGTACTCTGCTTGAAGAGGTTATTAGTGCCTTTGTGCTGGCTTCCTGCATGCTCAGGAAAACCTCCAAGAATATTAAAGCTCCCTGTCCTGTACATCTATTCTCTTGGGGCTGAACAGGCCTGCCCTGCTTAGCTGGGTTTCAGAAGCCTGGAGGTGCCCAGCTCTTGTAAAATAGCTGCGATTAGGTGGAGGTGAAATGAGAAGGAAATACTTGCTCTGCTCCCTGCTGTCCCAGGGACACGGTGAAAGATCATGGGGGAGTCCCTGAAAATGGGGCTCCTTTCCCCCACCATTAAATTGACATTGTGGTCTCTGTTATCAGTCTACTGATAGATTTAAAGCAAAATGCTGTAAGCAGAGACCAGTTTATCTTACTGCTCTTCAAGTGTGCCAGGTTTCATAGCTGTGTTTTGCTACACAATGTTTCACAAAGTTTTAGAAGAAAATCTCATGTTAACAAAGAAAAGGGGAAGGAACTTTGTTGGGTTTGTTATTCCTTTGCTTTAAAGAATTGCAGGAAAGTTGTTGGATTTCCCTGTTTCCCTTCTGGGGCATTTCAGGTATGCCTTTTAAGGAAAAATATAACTAAATAACAATTCTTGGCATGTGCTGTTGTATAGGCGTAATTGGTACAAAATTCTGCCCAGCCCAAAGTAACAAACCCATCCCTAGTAATGTAGCATCTCATGTTTATCATAATCATAAGGCTCTCATAAATTAAACAGCAAGAGTGTGGAGGCTTTGGATCGTACTAACGAGCACTTGTTGGCAGTCAGTGATTCTATGTGAAATGGAGCTTTGCTTTGTGCTTCTAACGGGTGAATCCAGGAGCTCATGAAATGCAGAGCTTGTTAGGAAATGGAGCTAATTATATTCATCTGAGGCAAAAGGTTTACAAATTGAGGGGTGTATTATGCATGAGCACCAGGGTTTCGACGTGGAGAAATATAGGAATCGGTTTAAATGTGGAGTGTGCCTTGTGGTTACGTTGAGATGAGTGGTCAGAAAGTTGCCTTTAACCATGTTGGCTTACTCTGTTCCAGAGAGATGTGCTGCTCAGAGGCCTCACTCAACTCAATACCAGAAAGGCAGGCGCTTGAAGGCTTTGATGGATCTGATTTGCAACTTCAAACGTAATAACTACTTTCAGAATAAGAAATGTGCCTGATACTGGACATCATAGGGAACAGCACATCTTCCTTCCCTCCGCCCCCATCTATTCACTATAACCCAGCTGCTGGAGAGACTTTCATCCTAAGTCATTCTTTAAGTTAGCCTTTCATTACCTGCTTACAGCTCTCATGCTTTGGCCTTCTGAGATCATTTTCACTGTGTGGAGTCCCTGCTGGCCTGGGAAGATCATCATGGACACATTTGGCATGCTCTGGCCCTCTTAGTGCTAAATCACTCTTTTAACTGTTCATGAAGACTTCTGAATTTAAGAACAGTGCTTCATGGGCTGCTGCACAGAGGAGACTCGAGGATGAAGTTTCTTTCGGGGATGATGTTGCAGTACCAAGGAGCCTGCAATTTCTCTGCTGGCAAACAGTAGCCTTTCTCTGCTTGCAGACAGCAGATACCAGCGCCCCGAGAACAACAGGAGGTAAGATGCCTGCATCTCGCGTGACATTCTGCTTTTGCTGCTCAGTTAATGGCAGGCAGGATTCAGAAGCTGACGCCAGCCCCAGAGTGCTCTCTGCAGTGGCTGGTTCCTGTGCTGGGTTGGACACACAGACGTGTGCTGAGATGTGCACCTTCTCGGGCCTACATACCAGAGGAAATCAGAAGAGAGGTCACGCGGTGCAGAAGGAAACACCACTGCTGGGTTGTCGAGCTAATCGGAATGCTCTCGGGACCCCCGTTGTCTATTGATCTCTTCATCTGGGAGTATTCATAGCCACTTTGATGATTCTTTACTGAGACTGAGAGTCCCAGAGAGGACAAATGCTCTGTTTTATTATGGCAATACAGAACTTAATTTCGAGGCAGATCACAGATTTCTGTCTGACAGTCCTACCTTTCAACTGTTGCAAGTTTTTCAGCAAACGGTGAAGGAAAGGAAAAAAGGCAAAGCCACCATGTTAAATGTTAATGTGCTTTTCTTCTCCCCCTGGGGTTAGATCTCAATAAAATGTGTAACAGTTTTAAATCTTGTTTCAATATATTTTTATGTTAAAATATATGAAGTATAGTCTGAAAGGACAAAAGAAAATTCTCATTTGTCCTTTAGGCAAAGCCTTTTAAGTGTTCATACCTAAAATATGATTGAGAATACCAGTGGCATTTCAGCTAGAGACAAAAACAAGGTTAAAAAAGTTCTAGATTATCCTAAAAGTAGAAGTTTCACTCCTAGATTCTTTGTGAAAACCTTATAAATAAAGTAGTGCAGGATAGAATTGAACTGCTGAATACAAACTTACTCGGTTGAAGAGAGAATTCAATTAGAGCAGTGCTGGCTATGAAATGTGCATCTATCAGTGGTGTTAAGGGGACTATGTCCTGGGTTGTTTGGTGGTCTTTGTCTTTTGAAAAAACAAAAAAAATGTACAGCTTTACTAAGCAGGCGAGTCTCCAGCTTAGCTGTAAATTCTTAGGAACAACCTTTACGGTTTGGTTTCATCACATACAAAAATAAAGCACCAGCCCTGTAGTGAACTGAACTGTAAATGTGTGACTTTGTCCTCCTGCTTGGAAAAATACTTATGATATTTCTAGAAGCTGCAACACTCCATCAGAGGGGGCTGTAGTTAAGAAAACAGCGCAGGTAAACTTGGGGATGTGTGTTTGCAAAGGGAAAAAATAACATTTGTGTTTCAGGTCCTTCCTGTCTCTGTGGATGTGGTTTTGCTCTGAGTGGGAAGCACCTCTTACTGTTCCATTGCTGCTCTCTAGATTTGGCCAGTCATGAAATTGTGAAGTGCAGAAGTGAGCAATGCTACGATTTCTGCCTTTTCCTGGGTGGAGGAGGAAGGATCTGCTTGTGTCTTGCCCTGTCTACACCAAGGGTCTTGCATTCTAGCTCATGCCATCTCTAACCTAGCTCTGGCTGCAGTGCTTCAAGTTGGTCGTAGCCTGCAGCAGAAACCAAGGGGAAAGTTCAGACAGGTTAATTTGTCAGAAAATCTCATAAAAATATTTCTTTCTATTTATCTATGGTGGTATTTTCTCCTGGCAGATCCCGTTGTGTGAGCGACTGAGCCCCTGAAGCTGCTGCCACAGGCAAGAGATGCATGTGAGCAAAGGGGATGAAAATGCTGGAATCCCTTCAGGTAACACAAAAAATCTCAGCTTCGAGTCTCTGCTTTTTCTCTCTGCGCAGATCTGTGCAGTCCCTCCTGGGGTAAAACCACCCCAGCTCAGGGCAGTGTTGGTTGGCAGCATGAAGTGTGTGTGTGTGTGTTCACTCTTCAACACTGATATTGTCACCATGTGTTTGTAGCAAGGCTTGTTTTGTTTGAGAAACCAGTCTAATGCATTTCCAGGCATTGGAGGGGTTTGTGAGAACACCTGTAGCTATCCAGCAAACCAGCTCTCCGGAACTCGGTAGCACAGGCTGCAGTTCACTGATAGGTTGGATGAAATAACAGTTCTTACTGCATCAAGTAACCTCTTTTTAGAAGTCTCCCCTGACTTTATGTTCCTACATGGGTAATGCCATGTGTGCCCAGGTTCCTTATTTACATTTTTTTTTCTGAACAAATTTTTCCCTCTTGTCATCAAGGTATCATAATTTCTACTCTGTAGCAGTGGCTGCTTGTTTTGACATTTTATTTATTTATTATTTGCAATCCAAACTGACCTTTTTACCACATAACCACTTGAAAAAGTGATGTCCTGCTCACATAAGCAATGCCTCAAGAGAAGGGCAGTCCTGCATAATTTCCTATCCTCTCGTAGAAAGCCTTCATATTGGAAAACTGGGGAATATTACTTTCTGGCCCTGCACACTCTCCTGGGTAGAAAGGTCCTGAAACACAATTTATTGTAAAACACACAGTGGTTACAGAGCTAGCACAGTCAATGATATTCCTTTTATTACCACTCAGATGAGAACACAAAATGACATTGGAAGGCAGTGAACTCACCAGAAGGGCAGAGAAAGCCATTAAATTCAACACGCATCATATTTCATAATCAGAATCCTGCAGTCAGAGCTGACACCACTGAATGAGTTTGTTGCAGTCATGATAATATAAAACCTGCTGCATCTGCTTCCCTTGGCACTTTTCTTTGTAGACCCTTGCGGTGTATGGGCTATTAATCATCAGTAGCCAGGGACACTGCAGACCAATGCACTTTGTATTGCATAAATTGAAAATGCATCACTATTAGAGAGAAAACTGCCTTCTGTACATCTCTATTTAGATAAGCAGTTTCCTAAAGGGCTGCCATGCTATTATGGCTAACCACTTAATTGGAGTTCTCTCCACAGCCTGGTAATTGGGGTTGGGGGGGGGGAGGGTAACGCAATCCCTTTTGTAGCATCTATGAAAACAAGGCAGGGAGAGCTTTGCATGTCTGCCCTGGGAAGCCTGACAAGGCTCGAGCTGGAAGTGAGAAGACGCTGTCAAATAGACCGTGCCACTTAACCTCACTAAATTAACTCCCTAAATGAGAGGGCTGAGCGTACCTGTGAGCGGGAGAGGGATGCTGCGGTACCTCCGTGGTAATGAATTCTCAATCGCTGGCTGGAGGAATGGATCCCAGAGAAGGGCTGTTGCCTTGCCTTCCATTAGCTCTGCTCGCAGAAGAGGGTAAGCTAAGGTTCAGGAGGATAAAAAAAGTTTTAGTGGCTACCTGAGAAAAGGCAGTTGCAAATTCAGCACTCTGAATTGCTCTTTTTAAAGAGAACCCATTTTATTCTACCCTCGTTTGTCCAAGTTTTTTTATGTAAAGAGGAAAGATCAGTAACTAATGAAAATGGGAGATCTGAAGTCATAAAGTATAGCTTTTAAACCGCATGTGTTTAACTAAATTGCTCTGTGGTTTAAGTGTTTTCCTCTTGAAGGGCTGTGGGCACTGTTTGGAACCTCACTGACCTTTGATTATAGCTGCCCACAGTTAATTCTCAGTACATCTACCGTACTCCGTGGGTCTTATTTTCTACTGTGTCTTTTAAGTCCTACCAGTCTGTGCCTTTTGACTCTGGGATATAATCCTGTTACAGGTTAAGCTGATCTAAATCCAGGCTGCTGTTGTCCTGACCTCCCCTCCCAGTCTGTTCCTGTGTGCTTTGGTGTACAGCTGACATGAAAACGTTTTAGCTATGTTCCGTTTCGGCTGAATTAGCTCTTGGAACTGGCTCAGGGAGCATTTGTGTATGTGACAGTGGTGTCCAAAAGAGGACCAGGAATAAGGGCTGTGCTTTACTCTTAATAAGTAGAATTGAATTTTAAACTCTGATAACTGGGTCAGTGGAAGGTAATAGGGACAGTAGAGGAGGTATGAGGGAGAACACCATCTTTTTGAGGGATGACAGTTTACTCCTGTGGAGAGAACATTGACTGAACCTTGAAGAAATTTGAAATTACATCTGGTCAGTTAAAGAACCAAAAAACAGCCCAAAACACTCAGAAGTTGGCCAGTTGCCTTCATCTTGCAGTTTAATGAGAATTTCATTTAATTCTAGTAAACTGGTTGGGAATTATAACGAACTCTAATTGTTGGCTACGCGTCAAAGCAGTCAACTGATGTATGATGAAGAACATATTACCATCTTTAACTGGAGGTAACAAAGGATATGTTCTGCTTTAAAGTAATTTTGTGGTTTTCTATGAGGTAATCAGGGTAGGAAAAAAAAAACCCTATTCACCTGAGTTCAGGTCCAGGGCAGGACTGGTGAGCAGTTTGACTGGTGCCTGTGTCTGATAACTGAACATTAATGCTACCTTTAGAAAACAGCAGAAATGGATTTAGGAAAATGTTGTCTGCTGTCTGTCACAAAAGACTTGGAAGCCTCGAGAGCTACCAGATCTGATTTTCAAAGGTAAGTAGTTACAATAACAACATTCAGGTTATGAAAAAGCCCTTCTGAAAAACAAGCAACGGTATCTGCTCAGAGTATTGCTACTGGTAGTATTGGTTTCTACAAAATTACCTATTCAAAAATGTTGAATTTTTTTCTTTTGAAAAACCCACCAAACAAAATCCCCAAACCCACACATTCCTGTTTAAAGCTACCTATGTTTAAATTTTAGCTTTGAGTACATGTTGTTTTGCCAAAAAATAACAACATCAAGGCATGGAAATATTTTGTTGAAAGAAATAAATTATGCAGAGGTTTCCTAAATAATTTAACAGATACAGTAAACAAAAATTATGACTTCTTACAAAACACCCTCAACTTGCTAGCGTTTTGTTCCTGTGGTAACAGATATGGGCTCTGTGTTTTGAGGCTTTAATTTTAATCTCTCAGTATCTGGTCAGAAGTGTGTTGCAGGTGCAAAGCAATGTCCCAAAAGCCCTGTCAAATGTTGTGCTAGCATCCTTCCAAGTGTCTTCTGTAAATTAAAGTAGCTGTATGCCAATGTCCTAGTCTTCACTGTAAAACTGCTAGTATTAAAAATGAAGTATTCTAGTATCAGCCCGTGAGCACAGCTCATTAGATTTCTTAGTTAATGTCATCAGCGTGGTGAGGGCTTAAAATAGGCCAGCTATTCCAAGAGTCAGTTCAGCTGACTGGAGAAAATAAAAAACAAGCCATGTTGTGGAAACCATCATAGACTTTGTGTCTGTAACCTCATTTCTTTAGATGAATTTGTCAGATTTACCTTTTATTAATGCTTTGATAAACGCTTTCACTTAGGATCTCCCAACCCCTGGTTCAGTCTGCTGATAGGCTTTTGTAAATATTATTTTTGAAATGGCTTTGACATACTGTCCTTGCTCTACATAAAAGCTATATTTGATACCAGTTTAAGCTCCTTCTTCAGTTTTAAGTTAGTCATGAGCAGATAAAAGTCAAAAGAAACACTTCCAAAGCACAGGAAATTTTCATTTTTAATACATATGAACACTTTTTCTATATTGGTAATGGGAAATTCAGAATCACACGCTCTGTTGTAAGACGCAATTTGCAACAAGTAGAACAAACTACTACAGCAAAGTCAGGTTTTACATTTCTTGGGTGCTCGTGGGGATGCTGGAATTAAGACTAGAAGTAAATGAGAGCTCCCTGAACCAGTACACAAATGTATTAACCCCTTAGTGTGACTGACGTGTTTCCTTACACACCCCCTCCATGACAGAAAATGTGATCAGGATTTGAAGTTATGCTGTACTCATTGCTTTGATTCTGGTGAAGTGTTCCAATTCCTTATTATATGTGGAAGAAAAGCCAAGCGAACAACAAAATAATAATTCAGTTAAAGCTGTATTTAACCCAAAATGCAGTGCTGTATGTTTCATACCTAGGTTTTCATACTATGGCAACATTTCAGATTGAGACTATGTTTGCAGTAAGTGCTACCTACCGGGAGCTGATACTGTTCAGAGAGAGGATGGGTAGGAACTTTTAGTTTGATAGTTTGGGAACACAGAAAAATGAGCTGAATGGTCAAACAGCGGGTCAGTGCCAGAGTCCCAAGTAGAAATTGGCTTTCCTTGCTCATTCCAAATACTGAAAAACCTGACTCGCATGTGAGCAGTGTTTCTGTAGGATGACAACCTTCATCTTAAAGCAGCATCCTCTAAGAGAAACCACACCAGTGTATCTGCTGCTGGTGGTGCTGCAGAGAGGGAATAGTGGGCAGTACAGCAACCAGTTTTTCTTAAGATCACTCAGCAAACTTTTTTTTCCATCTTTATATTGTATTAACGTGCCTTTTTCTTACTCAAATGTGCAGAGTAACAGGAAATAAGTCCATCTGCCTTGGAGAGTTAATTGGAAGAGCCTTGGCCTTATCCCCTGGTGAGAGACACTGCACAGAGGAAGCAGCCAGCAGGGCCAGATGGGTGTCTGCACCAGCCCAGCTACTCTCTGGACCCAGAAGGAAGGGAGGTAAGAACCCTGCCTCCAATGTACCTCTGATTTACACTCTGCTGCGAACAGTACCGTTTGTGTAACGCTGTTTACCTTCCCAAGACTGTTTTAGATGGATATGGCATGTGCTTCTATACACAGTGAAACCACACATGGATTTCTCTTCACTCTCTGTGTTGGAGTCAATTGAAGAAGAATGAATTCAGAGTGCCTTAAAGAGGGGGGAGTCCAGACTGAGCCTCATGTGCTCAGCAGGGAGCGAGAGCAGCAGGAGCAAAGCGTGCTGTTAGTGCTCTGTGTGACACTGGTACTAGCTCAGTAGTGGACACGCTGGAGGGATGTCACTGTAGATTATACAACAAAATCACCACCGCTGACCTACCTGGGAACAGTACATTTTTGGGCTCCTGTTCTTGGAGTCCTTCCTTCCAGCACCCCCCGGGCCTTCTGATGTAGCACAGTTGCCCAGCTCAAAGGGATGCAAAGTGATTTCCTTGCAGGCTTCAGTTGTGCATCCCACTGGCTTCCTGAAGGCAGATGGGAATGACAGCCAGCTTGATTTGGCAGTAGCCTGGTATTTTCACCGTGGGGAAAACATAGCTTTAAAATCACCTAGTTATTTTTGTGAAACAACGTGTTCAAGATTGATTGATTACTTCTGGAAGCTGTTGCAGCTGAAAGTGTAGCTGCTTAAAGACTTACAGGTGCAGCAAGTCGGGGTCATCCACCTAAATCATTGCCTGCTGTTGACAAGAAATTTAACAGTTTGGGTTAGTTGTTAGGAGAGTGTGCACAATTGGGTATGTTGAAATCTTAATGGTGCTTTTCCTTATTATTAGATGCAGCTAGTAAAAAAACCCTCTAACAATAAAAATCCCTCACCACAAGCTTTAATTATTTTATGAAGTCAACAGAAATGTCTCAAGACTTAACTTCCTGAAAAAAAGCTTCAGTTGATCAAAACCAGATTCCTCCCTCTGTGTATGCACAAATGATTGATTTGCATTCATTTAATATTTTCAACTAGCTGTATTTGGAAAAATCATTAGCACAAGCTTCCTTGCTGGTAAAGGAGCTCAGCAGAAGAGCACAGAATGAGAGGAAATGCTGCAGAGATATGAAATGAAAGAGATTAAAGATGTGTCCTGTGGAAGGAGAGAAGGCAGATTCTTCCTCCTCTCCCTGCTTTGCTGGAGGGCCAGTTTCCATACTGCAAGCACACGAGTTCACCTCCATACTACTTTCTGGAGTGAGCCCCAGCCAGTCCTAGAGAAAACCCTAAACCTGTTATTAAGGTTAGTTTAAGAACTCTGCCCAGACAATACGGATATATCCACCACTCACCTGGCTCTTCCACCCAGGAGAGGGCTTTGATAGTGCACCAGGCAGTTGTTCGCTGTTCAGTTGTGCACTGAAGTGTCACCACACTTGCTCTCTGTATCCTGCTCTAAACACACCGTGCTGGTGGTCACCGTTATTTTGAACTAAAACCAGAAGGGAAAGGAACATTTCCTGCCTGTAGGGGCCTGAGAGAGCACTAAAGCCAAATACTGGGTGGTGTGGATGAGGTCAGCCTTTTCTAAGTGGGTGATTTACTTGTCAGGATGGTGTTTTCTCCCTGGTGCAGCTGCTAGGGACAGTACACCTAACCTCAGGAGCTAGTTTAAATTTCCATGCACACTTCCCCTTACTTAGAGTTCCAAGTTGTGTCTTTTCCCCCTAAACAGGGAGTACTTTAAAAGAGGTTTATGTAACTGTTCAAAATAGTTACCTGGTCTGAAATAAGGAGAAAGTACCAGTTTTCTGGTTTTAAAATCTGCAGTATCTGATATTTTTTATTTGGTTATCCAAGTCATCTTCTAGATCACTACTTTTGTCCAGTCATTTGTCACAGCGAGCTCTTTACAGAAGCACAAGTAGCTTGCTTCAGCATTAAGGAAAACTTCATTAAAAAACTGTATTTAATGAAAGAAAAGTATCCTTCAGCCAAAGGTGGAGATATTTGGCAAATTACTCTGTTGAAAGTTTTCTATGGTGTGTCAATTAGCTTCAGTCAGTGCTCTTTAATTAAACTATTTACTAGAAGGTAGGAGATTTTTAAAGATTTGGTTAGAATCATTACTTAGTTGAGCAGAGTTAAGACCTCCCCACTACTGATGAGATCTGTAGTCACTAGAGCTGGATGAAAATTAAGAGTTACCAAAGTTTGGCACCTCTCTATTTGAAATCCAGAACTTTTGAAAGGTTTCCATAAAAGCAGAAGCAAAGAAGTTATCTAGAAACATTTTCAAAACTTGAAATTTCATGTACTCTGTCACAAGGAAGGAAATTCTGCTCATGTTGATGGAATGTTAAAATCAATGATTAAAAATGCTCCCTAAGTGCAAGAGTGTTTCTTTCATAGATTTAACTATTGGGGCATTTCACTGCAGAACGTAAACTTGCACTTCTTAGTGTTGTTCAAAACCAGAAGTTTATTTAAGATGTATATATATGTGGTGCCTGTTGCCAGAAGTGAGGAATTCAGAGAGGAGATTGCAGAAGGGTTGTATTCCACCCTTTGCTGGTGTGAAGAGTTCTGGGATGTATTTCTTAGAGGTTTCTGAGTTGAGTCTTGAGCCCTGGGGGTTTTTAATGCCGTTATTTTGGGTTCAACAGTGCAGAAGTATAGATTACAAGATAGCCTCATCCATAAGCCTTAAAAATAAAATGTTGGCCATTGTTTAATAGTGGGTTTTTTTTCTTTTCACACAGTTGCTGAATGCTTTCTTTGGCAAAACTGAAAAATAGCCCCTAAAGAAATATCTACTTGGATATATATCTACTTTGGATTTGTAACAAGGTAGGGAAATAGATTCTGTTACCTCTCTCATTGTAGAAATATGGAAATAGAAATACAATTTTCTGTTTCTAAACACTGAGCTAAATACTCACTTGTATTTGCAATTTGAATGGTGCCAGAGTCTGTTCACACGAGAGTCTAAAGTTTGAATAGTTATCTATAAAAATAAAGAGAACAATTAAGGTGGGAAGGCAGAAGTTAGGATCCTGAAATTCTGTGATGTATGAGCTGGGGAGGCATGGAAACAAACCATAAGTGCTCTCTAGTAGATAATAACCAAGTGTCTGTTTCACTGAGCAGTAACCTGAAAATCAGTCCTAAGCACCTTCAACCAAATAATAAACAGATTACTACTCTAGCAGTAGTAGTACTACATATCTTAGGCTAAAAGCATTAATGCAGCCACTGAATGTACTTTGTGTAAACACCAGACTTTTTTTCTATTTCACAATTTTTGCTTCCATTGTGAAAGGCATTAGGAAAAGAACATTTAATACTAAAAATACAGGGGCTCCTTTGAAGCAGTTTGTGACAGGCAGTGTGAATGAAGTACCATTTTATTGGAAATGCAGGTTGTGACTGAGTACAATCCCTTTTTCTAGCAACACCATTCATCCTCGGGCCCCCAAGATAATAATGTTGAGTTTGAGTTGTGAATTATAACAACCTGTGGTTTTCCAAATCAAACTGCAGCTCAGTATACTGCTTTGAGTTAGATTTATAAAGGAAAAGAAATTGCCGCTTTCGGTGGATTTCTCTCGGAGAAGTTCCAAGCATAGCTCTCCTAAAACACTGAAAGCACCCTTCATTCTGAAGCGTAACGTGTGTTTGCAAAGCAGAACCAGAATTATAACAGCAGTTTTCACTGCTCCAGCTTGTAGTATCTCTGCGGAGAGAAACGCAAGCCTCGTGTTAAACAGGCAGAGGGGGAAGAAAAGGTCAAGATTTTCCACAAAACAGCTTTATACAAACACCCACAAAGCAGATCAAAGAACGTTGTTGGGTGTAATCATAGCTCGGTGTTTTCTATTAACTGTTTGTAGCAGTTCAAGGTAGCTCTGCTCATTAGAGAAAAATCCCCACACTTGAGCGACAGGGTGTTTTGTATTCCTAATGCTGCTGTTTACACTGTGTTTTGTCTGGGGCTTTGTCAGCTATTTCTCTGCTGGGTTTTTCTTGAGCTCTTCAAAGATCCCTTTTCAAAGTTACAGAGCTCTTAAAGTCCCAGTAAACCAAAGCCTTCATATCCCCGTTTAATATTTCAATTAAACTACAGAGTAATAATTTGCATTAATTGGAGCCTATTAGTTGCAAATGACAACATTTTGGTTTGTTGTACTTAAAGGTTTTATTAGTAACAGACGCTTTTACTTAGTGTTTGTTGCCCCAAGAGCTTTAGAGGAACTGATTTTCTGTCAGAAAAGATTGGAATCAATTGCATTCCTCCTTTCCAGATAGTGCTAAAACATTTATTTAAAGGTTTATATGCTCACCCTGCCTTATCTGTATTCCAAGTCACTTGTCCAATGAAATAAAATTCATTCATGCCTTCCTTCACTGTGTTATTGACAAAGTGTAGGCTTTATGTGACTGGAAGCCAGAATTCTGTCTTTTGGGAATACCTCTCTCTAAACTTGTCTGAAAGAATTATTTTATTGCATTTTTCATGCCAGTTCAAGTATGTTTGAATGCTAAATCCTAGAAGCTGGGCTGTCTGTGACCATATCAGCCTTTTGAATTAGCAGCATGCACAACATGATAGAAATATTCAATTGTAAGGAAGGAATATGTGTGCTACATAATTTTTTTTTAAATAACGTTTTATTTATTTTTTTTTCACGTAATAAACTTCACGTCGCTTGGTTGTACAAAGCAAAAAGTAGGTCATGCCTGGCAATATGCTGATGGAAAGTTTGCCATCTCCATGTTTCCTTAGCCCATTCTCTATGAAAGTGTCTGGAGAGCAAGTGCTGAGAACTATTTATGCTGTGTTTCATTTGGGGAAAATTGGAGCATCAGCAGCTGCTTTGTTCACCCACGCAGCCCGTGCTCCATCAGTGACGTTCAGCTGTCTGTCAGGGGCATGATACAAAGAAGATGTTATGATCTAGATGGTTTCTCTTCTACAAAAGGTAGAGTAGGTCATCGCTGAATTAAATACTTAACAAAACAAAATAACCTGGCCTTGCAGCCACGATACTGATTGAAGAGTCCGGAAGCGAGGTATGTACATGACCTGACTGTCACTTCACTTCTGCGTTGGGGTACCTCTTGTAAAGGCAAGGAGAGGTAGAGGTAGAAGTAGAATTTAACAGTGCTGTGCTGATTTGAGACTAGTACGTGAGAGGAGGAAGTAATAAGGTTACTTTTTCCTTTTGTCACTCAGCAAATTCACAGAGCTGACCCTGGAGAGAACAATGTGTGTACAGGCACCGGGGTATTACAGCACATAGTTCCACTGCCTCAACCACAAACTAATTAAAAACTCTCTGATTCTCCCAAACCCTTTCCTCTCTGTTTTCATTTCCTCTCCAAGCAGGACTTCAGTTTAAATTTGACATCCCTTGGGGACCCTGCAATGAATAAGACTATTTGAGTTGTTCTAGAGGTTTCTTAAGCTTTCCTCAGAGAAGCTCTCCAAGTATTTAGCAATGTGCATGAACTGAGAACTAAAAGCTGAATGTATCTGATTGTTTGAGTTCTCAAAACTGAGGGCAGAGAGGAGGCCTGGCAAGAAGAAATAAAATTAATCCTCTTTCTGCTACAGAAGTTGCTGTACCTCAAAGGATGCTGTTAAGATGAGCCAGCTCGGGGGAGCCAAGTGGTGGGACGAGGTGACCCAAGCAGCACACACAAGCCTGAGGTTAGCCATGCAGAGACCTTGGAGAAGGGGCAGGATTCAGTGCTTTGAGAAGGAAGAGGAGCTGGTTGAGAGCAGGAGCTCTCAGGTGTTCAAGCAATGCAAGGAAAAGAGGTTTATTTTCTATGTGCTTTAGCTTTTGGTCAGCCTTGAAGATGTCAGGCATCCGGACTGGATGGTCACTGTAGGTCTCTTCCAACTGGAACTATCCTCCTGTCATTTCCTTCTGTACAGTAGTGCTGCTTTAAGAGTTTCCAGTGTTTTCTAGAATTGTCACCCATGCACATGTCAGTCTAAGACAAGCTCATGTGAGGGGGACCTGAAGAAAAGAAAGTCTGGCTTTGAGTAGATTTGTACCTAAATTGATATTCCTATGATAACCCTTTCGTATGGTGTTCATGGAGTTAATTAGGGTGCTAATTAGGCTGTATTTTCTGACCTACAGCTTTTGTGTGTCCATGGCTTATTGGCCTTTGGCCAGCTGTACCTGAACTGGTCTCCTAGCTGTCCGGGCCTGTGACCACAAATACCCAGTAGTAAAGCCTTCTTCTGCAGGGTGACAGTCCTTCTTCATTTGCCAGAGAGTGTAACCAGCATTGCAGGCTTTCAATATAGTCCTGCAAGCAACCCCAGCAGAAATGCCTGTGGATTTTGTGCTGATTCACTTGTTTTCACTCTGAGGTCATAAACAAAGCTGGGTTTGTGGCCACCTTTGCTTTCTTTGTTGTCAGATGAAATGATGATAAACGGTTTACACATGTGAGTAGGCTTATGGTCATTGATGCTGAGTAACTCTTACCTTCCAGATTCTGCTTCTGGACATTCAAAAGAGCTTTCCAGATGTTATATTAGTTATAGATCAGTCAATCTGCTACAGTTCTAAGTCATTCTGGGCTTAAAAAAGCCCACACACACTGAAACACCAGCCACAGCACAACATAAAGCCTTCTAGTTTTCTAATACTAAACCAAACACGAGACACTGGTGTAACAGAGGAAACAGACCTGGAGTAGGTGTTTGAGGACACTTTACCTTGTTTTCCTCCTTTCAGAAAAAGCCCATACTTCTAGAAATGCCTTTATTTAGTCACAGAAGTCATCTGATGCTCAGGGAATTGCTCACAGCTCTCACACTCAAGGTTCTTGTTAATTTTGAGCATGCCTCTGCAGGATCTGTGCTCTCCTCCCTTGGCCAGGCCATTTTTATAACACAGCCTCATGAGAATTTGCCACCTTGAAAAATAAGCTGGGGAATTTGGTCACCTCCAGCTCCTTTCACTGGGAATCTCTCCAGGTAAGCCTTCCAGACCGCAGAAAGACAACTATGAAATCAGGGCTCAGCAGGCCCCAGTTGGGAATGCTCAGCCACACACAAAGCCCCCAGTCCCACCTCCCAGAGCAGGATTAGCACATGTCTGTGTCTTTCTTTTGTCAGTTCTCATATTGGACGGTTCCCCACTCCTCCTGGAGCTCACAGAGAGCTGTAGCATAAACAGCTAGCTAAGAAATTTGCCTCTAGCTCAGTGAAGCAATCTTTTCCTTTGGTGTCTGTAAAGCACCGAACGTGATCACGGTCTGTCACTGGGCATCCTTGGCCTGGCCCCAATGCAAGAGCTGAGCCCGAGTAGCCCCAAATCCATCTCTCGTGCCGTGAGGGAGACGGAACGTTAACACAGCCCTTCCTCCTGGAGCAGACAGTTGAGAGCACGGGCTGCTGCAAAGTGCTGCGCGGTGTCAGCATTTGTAAGGGATAGGAAGAGGAGTTCCCCCTCCTCCCCGTAGGCAGAGGCACGCACACAAACCCGGTGTACAGTATCCCCCAAGGTTAAGTGCTGCGCTGCTCGGGGCACCGCGTTGCATCCCGGTTGCCTGGAGGCGGTTGTTGGCTGGGTGAACGTGATCTGTCTGCGGCAGGAAATAGAATCGCAGTGGGAGAATGGGAGCTCCTAACCCAAGTCATCAACTCATTCACAATCCAGACATGCCCCGGGAGCTGGTTTCCCAGTGACCTGCTTTGCCCTCCGTTGTTACCCGCGGGTCCCAGTGGCACTATTTCACAGGCAAAGGGGGGGGGAAAAGGCAATTCAAATATGACTAATCCAAGACAAAGTGTTGCTTTCAGCTGCCAGTTGGCAGCTCTCGCCCGTGTGGTGAGTAGGTGGTTAAAGAAGTAGAAAGCAAATATTTAGATTCTGAGAACACTCTTACTGCACCTTATTTTTTTGTGTGTTTCTGTTTAAATAAGCTACCAGCTGAATGGATGATTAATTCTAGAGAGATGGATACGTATGAATGTGAAAAGGTCATCTTGTGTTTAAGCAAACTTGCTAATGCAAAGCTGGTACTCTGCTGATCGGCAAAAGGGATTTTCCTGATTTTTGTGAAGGGGGGCAAACATTTTTTACATGGAGTGACCTCTTGGCAGTGGTTTTTTTAAGGGAGCAAAAAGATAAACAAACTCTCTAGTGAACTTCCAAATGTTTTTATAATGAAATCAGTTATATGATCTTTCTTATCTTGACGACAGAGGGGATAAACTGACAAGGAGGGTGGGAGGGATTAAATCTGTCAGGTGCAAACATGTCCTGAGTCAGAAGTGTCCTGTACATGCTCTCGCAGGGGGGGCACCATAACAACCAGTCCCTGATGTTGTTTATGGAACTTTCTGACATTGAAACCAGTGACCAAGCTGGGAGATGCTCTCACACACTTTCCAGATGTGTTGTCCTGGTCCTTGCTGAGGCTGAGATTGCTCCCTTCATGCAGGACACAGTCTGACAGACTCTCTCATTCCACTAAACCCCAGTCAGGACAAGTCTTCTCTTGGACAGAACTGCAGCAGTACCAGTCAGTTGCTATTTGCCTGACCATTCAGCTTCCAATTCTGTATTCTATGAGAGAAACTTGTATTTTGACATCATCTTCACTTAAGCAAACATGCCAGACTCTCATAGGCAGAGAAACAGCACTTCCATGGAAGTGGGCTCAGAGGTGCTGATGCATTTGAAGGATTGGAAATGATAAAACCCCACCCCAGAGCCATGACCATTGGCACCCTGGAAGGCTTCCAAGGCATCAGATGTGTGCAAAAACATCTTTCACAGGAAAAGCCTCACCAACTTTCTTTGACATTTCACAAACATACCTGACCTCTTAGCAGGGGTGATTCTCTGTGCTTCCACTATTTTATAGTGTACTTTATGGAGGCAAAGCTTTTTTTAATTTACAGACATTAAATTGCTCTCTTAGTGTAGTTTTCCTAGTGTTAACTCTGATGTTTTGCTTGTGTTTGTTTCCAGCTAGGAGAGAAAGCACTTGAAGTCTGCTAAATTCAGGTAAAATTTACTATTACAAGAGCCTACTAGGTAAGGCTTTCAAGGTATTGACTTGTTATCTCAGCTTGAAAGCAGACAGTTGAGGTGTCAAGAGACAGCGAAACCAAGTAAAAAGAAAATCCTTCCTCAGGTCACCCAGAACTCCCTTGTCCTACTCCTCCCACAAACTCTATGAATTAAAACTTTTTAAAAACTATATGTCTCCTGACCTTAATAGAGAAGGCAACTATTCAACAGAAAACCAACAACAACAAAATCATTTTTAAGATTCTGAAAACCAGACTCAGTTAAATCCTGACTAGCTTATGATTGCTCATAGAATCTCATCAGTAGTGGTAGTGAGCTAATATTAACTCATTGTAGCATACAGAATGGTAACTGTGTGCTAGAGATCAACATCAGAAAATTTCTGCACTAAAGTTTGTTCTTTATCTTCCCAGTAAAACAAAAAAAATAGAGGAGTAAGTTCTCCAAATTGCCAACAACTTTAGGAGGGATTTCTGCAATGAGAAATAGGCACTTCAGTCTCCCAACCTTAATCTTCCATAACTCTGCCCCAAGAAGAGCTGTCCATAAATTAGCTCATCTCTGTTGTTTCTGCTTATTTTAGGATGGACTCCTCTCATATCTGATTAAGACAGAGATCTGAACTTGTAACACCTGCATGCTCTTTGCTGTGACAATGCTGAGCCAACCTTCTCTAGCAACCTTTTGACATCAGGTAATTTCTACATGTTGTAAATGACATGGCAAATTATTAATTGATAGGATCTACTTTTAGATCTCACTGTAAAAATGAGACAATTTCAGAGAATAAATTGATTTTATTTTCCTGTATTTGTGGACATCCCCACCTTGGATGTCTAATTAGGTTAGATAAATGTGTGTAAACGTGAGCCTTACCCTCCCATAATCCAGCTCCTTCCTTACTTGTTTATACAGAGGTTAATGAGCTCAGTCTGTTTACCATACTACTTAAAGTAATGTTTATAATGCTCTATGCAACTTCATGGTCTTTTACCAGGACTAAAAAGGCGCAGATCATCTTTGGTGGGTCTGGGTTCAATAACAGAGACTTTTAACTTATGAGTCTACAATCAGAAATGCCAGTAAACAGATTCGTAGAAAAACAGATCTGCAGAAATATTTGATTTGTTTTCCAGGAGCATTAATTTTCATTTTTATCCTGTTCGTCTTTCTGTGTAATAATTCCTCATTCCTGATTTGGAGAGGAGACTCATGCATTATCATTCAGAATGCCACAAAATTCAATTAAGGGCTGGCTGCAGCCTCCCTTCTTGGTTTGCGAATGAATTACCTCCGTGGAGAAAACAGGATGACTTTTCCCATCCCAAAGTGTGGTTGCTCATTTTAACAGAGCAGACAGTCTTAAGCTAGATAAGCCACCACTAAACAATAAGGAAACATCGACAGAATGCCTCGAGGGGTGGCATCCTTTAGGCAGGGGTATAACTATCCCTTGAACGTTTTAGGGACCAAGGAGGTAAACCAGTGTAAGATCTCAGATAATGTGCTTCCACACCCACCAGTCTCCAGCCCTGGCAAGCCCCACTCACCCCTCCAGCTGGATCCAGACCGCCTGATAGCTCGCTTGTCTTTCAGTCAAATATCAGTATTCTGCTGTCAGCATTTCAGCCACCTTTACCTCTGAGCTACCCAGGCACCTGGCAGCTTGATGGAAGCAGTCCTTCTGTAGATACAGGATGAAATGTTGATTCTGGTCTTCTGACGTAATTATTACCATTCTTACTATTTATATTTTAACTTAATTTTCAAGATGACAAAAAGTTTCCAAGAGAAGCTTTCATTTCTCTATTTAGAAAACTTAAGATATCCTTAAGCATGGCAGGAAATGTTCCACTTTTCCCCTCTGCCCCAAGTACTTGATCAGAACTTTCAGGCTGTTACCAGCACAGTGCATAGTCACATCTTTCCATCTTCCCTTCACGACACGAGGGAGTGAGGCACGGATTAAGTGTTCTATTTAAAAATGCTTTGACACATTTTGTAGAAGCCAAGACAATTCTCTTGAAGTATTATAATGATTTACTTGAGGTAAATCAGCAAATAATTCATCTTGTCCCATAGGGCGGCTCAGCTAAGTGTGTGTTTTGTATACACAGAGCCCTATAGCTGCAGCAAGTGGAACATTTCCTTCAAGTCAATGGAGAGATTACACAATAAGACAGAGATATTTAGAGAGATGCTGCTGGTGGTGTCTGAGCCCCTAGGCTTTGTTCAGGCAGCTCCAATCTGAACAGATCACTTCCATACCAAAAGAAAAAAATAAATCTCTGGAGTGCAATGCAAAATGTTTTCTATTAATGGCAACATGAATGTTACTGCCGGATGATTGTATGCAGCAGAAGGTAATTTAACTCACCAGAATTTTGCTTTGCTTCCTTCCCCCAGGTTAAGTCTGATCAGATGCCTGCTCTACACACAAAATCATCCAGTGACTGCAGCGAACACCTCTCAGAACATGAAGCAGTATCAGGCAGGCAGCAGCTCCAACAAGTCCCTGCTGCCAGGAGAAGCCAACAGCGGGGCTGTGATTCCCCACTGATCTCCCCAGCCCTTCGTGGCTTGGGGGAGGATTGTTAAACCCTTCTGCTTTGCTCTGAAGTGCTACAAATAGAACGGTAAATCTAAATAATGAGGTGCATGCTGTTCCCTTTGGTATGTGCTGCAGATGACAAGCAGGGACCAAAAACCAGGAGGAAAATGTAAGCATAGCCAGAGGCTCTTGTGCCCACCGAAGAGCTGACTCCTGAAGTGTGCTGAGGTATGTACCTTGTACTTGTGTGGCAGATCCTGCAGCTGTGACTGTCTTGTGGTGGTATAAGTGAGGCTGGTTATTCGTGCCAGGATACTCTTTGCACCAGTGACCACCCCCTTACGTGGCTCAGCACTCACTCTGACAAGCTATAGCAGAGGGAGGTTGTATCCTGAGATCAGAGGAGCAGTTCTCAAACTTCTCCCCATATTTCTCCTCCTTCTGCTTCCCCAAAAAAGATGGCAAGTTTGGCTGGACCAGGACCCCTTTCCCCATGATGGTCCTTATGGGTTATCAAGCCTAGCCTGCAAGGACCCTTGGCCACAAAGAGCCTGATGGAGGGCCTTCTGAAGGGGACTACTTCTCATGCCTGCTCCCACATAAATTGTACCTGCTCTGGTTTGAGATTGCCCATGTTAGATCAGGCTTGGTTCAAAAGCTTCGAGACCTGCCTGTGCTCACGAGCTACACAGCAAATGCCAGGGAAGGAAGGCTGGACAGGGACTACACCAAGGCTGATGTTATTTCTCCTGTATTCGCCTACACTGGAGACAAAGCACTGCTCATCTACTGCACACTCTAAAGTTGGGTTTCTGGAAGTCAGAACCTTGGAAAGAGGGTGAGTGCCTACAGAAACATGCTGAGATAAAATCCAGGTACCATCTCTAGGACTGATTGGAATCATGCATGAGGCCATTGATGCCTCATCCAAACTATTTCACTGGCATGTGGTGAACATGTTGGACAAGCTCAAGTACACAGGTCTGAAAGTAGCATTTTTAAGAGCAGGTGTAACTACTCATAAGCCAGGGATAGGTCTGAGCCACTTGCCAGCTTTGTTACTTCAGTGGATTAAAGGTAATTTTTTTTCCCAGTAGAAATATTGATCTAGACATTCATGGCTCCTCTCGGAAGTGGTCCAAGTGCCTCATATTCACATAGAGATAGTTCAACTGGTGTTTTCACCCATGAGCAGTTACAGGCTAAGAGAGGACTTCAGCAACACACACAGACATACATTCCGACACTCCCTCTCTTGATCAGGATCTTCAGCTGAGAATTCAAAGGCCAGTTTTCAAGGCTTTTCTCTTACATGTGTCTAAAGCACCAGTTTGTGGGGTTTTGGGGTGGGTTCATCTCCCTCTGTTGAACCTAAAAAAACTTTTCTGATAGAAAGCTGATTTCTGATTTAGACTTGGCTCCTGTCTGCATTATTGAAAGTATTCCTGATCACTCTTCTGCACTCCTTAAGCCTGTCAGTGAGATTCAGTGAATCTTGTCAGTTGATGGCAATTGGTGATGCTGTTAACAGCAGTTCCCAGCATCCCAACCAAAGCCAAGGTGACACCAGGACGTGATCTCAGCATGCCCAGTCATTTTGGAAACGGAACCTGATGTCTTTCAAAGGAGGCTTTAGCTACTTGCCGTTTCTCTGGGGTCATTCCTGGCATACGAGGGCTAAGTACACCTAATCTGGTTAATGCTTCCTAAAATCACAGATTTCAGAGTAATTCTATGTTATATACTTAGATAACTACTTCTCAAGCTGTTTGTCTTTGAGAAATGATAATGAAAAACAAATTATTTTTTAAAAAAATGAGAAAAAGGAAAGACCATATCTAAGTAAAGATTTTAGTGTTTTGGGGCTTTTCTTTGGAAGTAGAGCTGACTGCCAAATTTACTGGATACCAGAAATTCTATTTCAACTTCTTTGCAGTTTTGAAGCTAATACAACTCCGGTGAAAGTTCCTGATGTTATTTTTCCTCTCTTAACCTAATTAACAAACTGAAAAATTAGGTAGTCCTAAATGGAATTAATTTCTCCTAAGCACTGCAGAGGGAGTTATTTCTCATGTACCTATTAAAGCACGGGTATCAATGCTGGTGCTTCACTCCAGCTATGATACTTGAATTCTCTTCACAGGAATAATACATCGAAATTGCCCTGCAGTCATGCTCCCTTATGATGTAAACTGCTAACATGAGCTCATGACGTTATCACCCTGCCTCCATTATTATTATTATTATTTGAAATGTTGGAGTTGTTAATTTCAGCAGGTTTACCTGCTGAACATTTGGAAAAGCCTGGGTATGGCTCAAAAATCTGCTGTATTTTTGAAGAACTAAAACCAGAACCCACACCAAACCCCTTAGTCTTCATTTCATAAAAGCCTTCAAGAACTCTTTTGATTAAATTATTCAAGACCAAAATAAATTGCTTAATATCTCAGAAAAGAATCATATTTTTTTCTTGAACGTGATTTTCTCAATGATGAATTTTTCAACAGAGTTGTATTAAAGCAGGATGACTCATTAACAAGATCCTGCCATCACTTTTAAAGTGATATTCTGGGATATTATCGATACTGTGTTTATAGCTTCACATGCAGTTGGTTTCTCAAAAACAGATTAAACACATTTCCCAAACAGAAAATGTCTGTATTATTTTGTGGCTTAAATCTGGTTTATTGTGATACCACTTGGAAAATACTGAAGGCATAAAATGGTTTATGGTCCAAAAGATAAACTGGCACAAGCCACTGTGCTGGAATATAGGGAAGGCTCTGAGAAAGTACTAAAAGCATTATTACAGCTACAGAATGGACTCTTAAATCTTTTATGCAACTTGATCAGTTCCCACTGGAATCACACTGTATTGTTTTCATAAATAAACACCCAGAGTTGCTGTGCAGTGTGTTTCTGGACTGTAACAGCCTGCTTTCGTGCTTTAACAGGGCTTGTGTTAAATGGTAAACTACAAATGATCCCATGAAAAAGTATATTTTTTTTTTTCCCAGTGTGCTGCTCCTGAATGGCACATCATCTGTCTTGATGATCAACAAAGCACTTGCAGCTGCAGAGCACTAAACCCCCACCAGTCCCTTCATCCTCCATGGAAGTGCCACAGCTCCCAGCCAGGCTGGCAGGAGCAGCCCACCAACCTCACCCTCGCCGAGGGAAGAGAATTTGCCCATGGCACCAAGATTAAGGAGATGTTTCCTCTCCTGCCTTGTTTCTTTTTTTCTTCTTTTTTTTTTTTTTTTATATTTAACAAGAAAAAGCATTAGAGAATAACCCTCTATTTTTATCTTCTCAACCACTACAACACTAAAGCTTCCATATGTGGAACTGTCTTTTGTAGGTAGGAAAGTCATTCAAACCCCTGGCTTATTACTCAGTATTGTCATCCAAACCTGGAAAATGAGGGTCAGTTTGTCCATTTTCAATAGAACAGTTTAACCTTACACTAGACCATACTTTTCCACCTCATTTTTTAAGTGGAGTGCTCTGCAGGAGATCAGGCTGTGGCAGAGATCTCCTGTCCTGCAGTGGCTGCAGCTCAATAATTTGCCAAGCACAAAATTCTACATCCTGCAGATCAGCAGCCAAACCACTTTCCTTGTCACAGCTCAGCGTGTTGTATTGCACCCATCCTCCTCCCTACCTGAGAAGGCTGGAAAATACCTGTCACAGAAGAGACAGTTTGTCCAAGCTATTCTAATGGTTTGGTTGAAGCTCAGACTATGTGCTCCCAAGTAAAATATAATTTGTTATTTTTAAACTCTAAGCACCACTGTTTATTAAAAAAAAAAAAAAAAGGAATGCAGGTGACTTGTGAAGATGTACTTGGGAGAGCAGTATGAAAAGGAAAACCATACAAAGGTGGTTTCAGAAAGAAGGACTTCTTTTAAAAGGCGTTTTTGAAGGTTCTGTAGTAGTCTTAAGACACATGAAAAGCAGCCCGACCATAAACATTGAAACAAAACATTTGCTAAGTGAACAAAACAGTGTGAAGTGCTGTACAAGACAGAATGAAAATCTGTGCAGTATAATTATGTGTTTCATAATTAGTGACAGAAATGTAAAAAGGGAAAATTAGTGTAGTTGTCTTCTAAGGGCTCTGATGAGATTTGACCTTGCCCTCAATTTAGTTGCAGAAACAAGTGTTTTGCTAATATTCTCCCATGAGTCAGTATAAAATGTTAAACTGTTACAGCTCCGACAGAACCGTGCGCAGCTCACCCTTGTGGAGAAAGCATTTTAGTCCAGGGGATAGGATGTTTAAGCCCATCCTGGTTTTTTTTTTCAGAAGAGAATAAAGCTATGGCTGTGTTCTATGTACCAGTTAGTACACAGAGGGTAGTTGTTCAGAGAACAGGAGCTGAACAAACAGCAGGGTCAGCAGTTTAGAGTTAAATGTCTATGTGAGCTACGGATGAATCCAGCCTTCCTACCACGGAGTGGCAATGATCTCGGCACTGTAGCAGCAAGTTTCTTTGCCTGAAGCAGAAATAATATTGTAAAATACCCAGTCTCCACCCCTGAAATGCCTCCAGGCTGTTCTCTTGGCCAGAATATGCTGACAGCTTGGGGAGAGAGAGAGATGAAACAAATATCAATGGTCTAGTGCATGAGGATCAGCTAAGATTGAGGTCCTGCTGTGTTAGGATCTACATGTACATGTAGTAACTACTGTTTTTTTTCTGAGCCTCCTACCGTTTAAATAGAAAGGATCATTATCTGTGTCTTGCAGAGGAATCAAGAGCTTAGCTTTAAATCTCAGATGGACTTGTTGCGGAGCTAGAATCTTAATCTGAAGGCCTAAAAACTGAACTTCAGTTGCCTAAAAGCAGAGACATCCTGACCAAGCTAGTGGATGTAGCACAGGACCTGCGAAAGAGCTACACTGATCTGAAGTGGCAACTGGAGGAGAATTTAGAGTGACATTTGTGCAGCTGATTCCCAACCCTGTGTCCTGGCTTTTTACTTTTCCCACAGCAGACAGGCACCAGCACGGAGACCCTTGCACAAGCAGCTTCGTGTGTTGACAAGTTCCAGCTACAATCTCGGTTCCTGTAGGACTAATACAGTTGTGTTCTGTCCCTTCCCTGAACACTGGGAAAATCTGCAGGAACTTGGGACACAAACCAGAGCTGGTTTCTACTGTGCCCTACCTCGAGTCATTCCTGAGCTCAGAAGAAATGAGCAGCCCTTAAAATCACGTGCTGCTGTTAATGCTCACGAACTCCACGGCACCCATGTAGCTACAATTAAGCACGCAGGATAAAGTGGACTTGAACAGTAACACTGGATCTTTCCTTGCCCCTGCACGCTGCAAAAAGTAAAGTTCATGAAGAGTTTTTAATCATAATCATTGCAAAAATGCATTGCTGCTGTCTCCTGACATACTTAAGAAGGATACTTTCATAAGGAAATGAAAGAGAAGTAAAACTTGTTGCCCCACAGCCCAAAGGCAAAGCCATACTGTTTCCTGCTGCAGCTGGGACACTTTTATTGATGTCTGTTGAGAATTGCTGTTATATACCTCGTACCCCAGCACAGAGAAATGTCAGAGAGCTCCAGCAAAAATAAAACTTGAAAAGATTTCTCATTACAGATGGTCTAAATTATACTGCACAGCATAGACTTGTGTTTTCTCCTACAGCATTTTGCAGGTTGTGTATGTAAGAAATCCTGTGTTCCCTGCTACAGAACTAGGAAATGGATCCTGAAATCATGTCTTAGTGTAAAGTCAGCAGATATAAAAGTAATGAATGAGCCTTGACTCAGCATGACTTTCTCTGAGTGCCAAACCAGACCTTAGACCGGGGCAGGCTGAGATCTACCAGTTCTGATGAGAGATTGCAGACATCCCAGCGCACAAACTAAAACTGAATGAGTGGGTGTTTTGGTTGGTGTTCATCAGGGTCAGCTGAGAACTCCTTAGGCAGACAGATGAGATAATTTAGGTGAGATATGTTTAGTTGTGGCTTTGTTTAGGGAGAAAAGGGCCTGCGTGGCAGCTACAGAACATGGCACCAGCCAGCAAAGCCAAAGGAGTTAAAAGGCTTTTTTGGGGGACACCACACACATTGAAAAGTGCTTTGCAAAATCTGTTCCACCCTTCATGGCCTTCCACTGACTCATTCTGTTTTCCTTATGGACCTTTCTTCTGCTCCCCTACCACCTCCAGGATTCACATTTACCTCCGCTGCATTGATTCTGTCCATGGAGGTGTCAGGCTGCCTTCAGCAGAGTGTGTCTCTCATCTTCCACAGCTACCTCCCTGGTATGTTCCCTGTGATGCCTTACGTCTACTTGGAGTGTCTGCTGGTCAGAAGTAGTTTTGTCCACAACCCTGTGAATGGAACAGCTCTCCCTGGCTTTGAAACAGGCCTTGGAAGAGGAAGAACAGAAGTTATCAGCACTTTTTCAGTAGCCTGTAAGGTGATTAGAAAGGTAACAGAAAAAATTCCATTGACTTCTGTTTGTGTAGCTCCTCCTGCAAAGTGGAAAAGGTGACAGAAAGTTAGAGTCAGTCCAGTCTACTACAGAAATTAACTTCTATGGGATGAATAATGTTGCTTACAAAACCAGGAAGCTGCAGTGCATAGGAAATAGAGCACGAAGAGGATTTGTGCTGTGATGTCGAGATGAGAGAGAACAAGCAACATGAATTAGCAAGTGGAATGCAAATATTGTACGTTCAAGGGTAACTTGAGCACAATACCAGAGATGTGAGTGCGTAAGGAACTGGAGAGCCTCTAAAGTGCTATTAAAACTGCTGCTCTCTGCTGACTGGAGCCCATGCACAGTAGCTGAGGTGGCCTCAGACTCCACTGATCTTGAGCTGATGCTTTCTCTTTCCTCTAGCGGTTTTTATTGCATAAAATCAGAGATTTTGTTTATGCATTTGGGACAGGGACTTGCTCAGAAGAACATCTGGCTTTGGATAGAGACAGCAGTAACTAACCAAAGCTAACATATAGGTCCTGTAGGGAGCAGTGTGGGGAAGATAAGCCGCTGGATGAGAAGGAACGTGCTGGTTAAAGCTGGGCTGCTGTCTCAGCCAGGTGGATCAGTAACTAGATGCTTCAGCCTCAGTCTTCTGCACTTCTCTTCTCACCTCCTTGCAAGATGAAGGACCGGGGCAGAATTTAATAGAGATTAATTTTTCTTATACACCATTATTTAGTTTGAAGGCCTTCTTGTGCCTGAATGTGGAGCTCAGAGTTGGGTGTGTAATGCTGCACTTAAGATAAAGCAACTGCTTAAGTGCCTTACTGAATCAGGACTATGGTGTACTAAAAGCTTTCTGTAGTTGGGAGAATTGAACTGAGAACCTCCTGAATGCAGAGAGCAAAATGAGATTTCTTCTGTTAAAAGCATTTTTGAAGGTTTGACATGCTTTATGGGTTTGGGAGAGTAGTATTTCAAAATATGACCAAGTATTAAGGAACTTTCCTTTAATTCTGCAAGAATGGAGCCTGTGTTTTTAGGAGAAAGGCTCTAGGTCTAAGCTTGTCTGTGCCTATACAAGCCCACTGGTAAGTTTAAGGTTGGTTGGATGATCATCATTCCCTCCTTGTTACCAAACTCTCTGCTTGTCTTCATCTGCGAGCTCCGGACTTGAATGCAGAAATGACAGGTTTAGGGCTCATGCCGTATTTTTCCTCTATATTATCCCTTCATTTCCAGGTTTAATGATAGAGATTCTCTTCTCACTACCTAATTACTTTCCCTTCTCCCTGTAAATGATGTAGTTGCGTTGCAGTGACTGCACTTGACTCAAGAGCTACCTTCTCTTCCCTACTTGACCCAAAAATCATCTCAGTACTTCATTTTTGGAGGCATTTCATTGCTTTTCTGTAAGGAAATTAATTTGTTCCTTGTACAAGAAAGCTGACTTCTGTTTTCCACTTGAGTATTTTTTTAGGCAGAGAAGGAAGGAGGAATGAAGTGGGTGATTTGGGTTCTTAAACCAATAAACTCCCAAAATACAGCACTAGTGCAGAGGGGCAAGTATGTAATTTACTCAGTAGCAAATATAGCTACATGTATCTAAATCCAATACATTAATCAGCTCTTTTATAGGATAAGACAGGGCTCAGAAATTATTTTCTGTTTAAGTACATAAGATCAAACATGTTTGTCATTTTAGCCTTCTCTTTATTCTGTCTGATTTCAAGATCTTCAGACAGACTCTCTTTAGATGTCATTGCTTCAAGCTTCTGCTTTTATCACATTAACCACTTTTCATGAGCTTTTACACATCAAAATGTCTTTAGATACATTGTTGAAGAGTACTTGTGAAGACTTCAGTAAAAAGTTAGAGAATCTGTGCCTGAAACTTTATACAAACACACTTAGAGGAGGGGAAAAAAAAATAAAATAAAGGAAACCAAAATAAAACCCTAAACAGAAATCCACAGTGCTACATTCTCATTATGTTTCTTTTCAAGGAGGAGAAAAACCACATTTTGGTTACACTTGAACACAGCTTTGTTCTCATGCAAGCCCACAGAAGTGGTGAGCCATCTCACGCCTGTCGGATTTGTACAATTTTGGAGCTTCATATTTCTGCCTTTTTGAACTGTTCCCTCTCTGCTGTACTAAGCAGATGGTTACATTGAGCTCTGTAATTAGAAAGACCTCCGTTTCCTAATGGCTTGTGCAGACTTTTGTCAATCCACATCTCCAGGTACGTGTTGGGTCTGCTTCTATTTAATCTTTTTGACTACAGACAATTCTTCCCAGCTAGTGGAAAGGCCTGGGCTTTGTTCTACATAGTTTAAGCCAGGGACAGAACCAGCCTTTGTAAGGTCATTTGGTCATTTCCTCACCAGTTGCCATCATTTGTGCTTCAGCAATACCTTGCTAATGAACTTAGGGCAACAACAAAAATATATGCATGGCATTACAGCTCTCTCACCCCTCACACAGGCAGGTTTGGACTCGGCTCTGGTTGAAGGGTGCATTTGTACATGGACCCAGACTCTCTCCAGTGCATGTCCATGGCGTGGGACCACAAGTTGACCAGCACGGTGACGAGATCTTTCCCTGGTAAGTATTTCATACTGGCAGATTTCTTATCGGTTATAGATTCACTTATTTCTGGAATAAATCAACTGGCTTTGACATAAATGCGTGTAGTCGAACTGGAGTGCAAGGGCCATTAGAAAGAAACTTCAAAAGCATTTTCAGGATGCTTTTGTGCATATGCATATAGGAAGATTGATGGCAAGCTAAATGGTCAGCTGGGCTGGGTTAATATGTGGTGGGGAAGTGTAGCACCAGGATTTGTTAGAGGATGAAGGGGAGCTATTGTTCTTTCATCAGCATCCATGAGGTGCTGGAATCACACTGAAACACACACCACGACCCTCAGATGTCTCAGCATGTTAATAGGAAAAAGCCCAGCCACTACATCTCCATTACCAGGAAGAAGAGCCAAACACATCCAGCTTTCTGAATGCGTTCTCCTGCATTTCCCTCAGAATAACCAAAGGAGTATATACCAGAGCTATGTTTGATCTAGTTCAGTTCCCTATGTTTAAAAAAAAGCCTAGAAATCACACATAGGTGGTTATCTCCTAGTTGTGCTGTGGAGCTGGTCACACAGAGGGGACCACTTACAAGTAAGGGGCTGGAATTTGTGAGTACAAGAATAAGCGCTACAGCGGTGTGTGAGATGTCAAGCTGCAGCCTTGCTGCTGTGTTGATTGCTTATTTCTTGAGTGAGAAGCAATGCCTTGAGGAGTTCACAGTCTGATTAGACAGCCAGAGTGGAAGTGTTTATGTTCTGGTTCCTAGGATAACCCAGTACTTAGATGGTGACTCACACTGGCCTTCCAGAAAAGAAACCTGCACTCCTGCATCTTTGGCAGAGATTTTCCTCCCTTTTCTGTAGGAGCGTGAAGAGCACGTGAATCCCTTGCTGTCAGCTGAGCCTGGTTGCATAGCCCAGGCATCCCACATGCTATTTGCAGAGCATGTTGCAGGAGGAAGCATAGAGCAAAGGTGTTACTCATCACTAGGAGCAGTTTTCCCTCAGCCGTTTCAAATTGCTCAGTGCAGAACGTCCCATAATGTCTCAGCTGTTAGCAGGAAAGTCTCAAAATTACCAATTCACAATCCTAATCAGTTCTGAAATTACACACCCCCCCCCAACATCCTGTCCCTCAGAAGCAAGACTGAAAACAGTATTTGCTAGAAGACTAACAAAAACACCCACCCACTCCCAGCTCATCCAGTGAGAAGGTAAGGAGAGTGACAGTCTTTGTTGCTGAAATGTTCTAAAGAATACCACTGGCTTCTCTGAGGTGTAGATGGTTGTTGGCCAACTGCTGAGTTTTATTGCTGGATGCCTTTGCACAGAGGAGAGCACTGTAACATGAATGAAATTAAAGAATGAAAGAAAAAGGAAGTCTTAATTTGCTGCATAATTACTGACTTTCTAGCCATGCTACACCGGTCCCTGAAGCACATAATAGTAGTCTGTTTTTCAGAGTTTGATCATTGATGTCACTTAAAATATATTTGCATAGGAAAAAAAATAAAATCTTGTGTTTAGAATATTGCCCTAAATGAGACCCAAAGGAAGCATCGTTTCTTAATGTAACTGCAGGAAAGGTTTGAACAAAGACCTAAGTGGTAAATTCACTTGTGTTCCATTTTTGTGCTATTTAGAGAAGACTTTGGGCTCAAAATGTCATGTGTTTTCAATTCCTCTTCCCCGTTAATTTGGGAGGTTAATTATGTGACATTCGTGAAGCACCCAGAATTAATGATGCATATTTCAGTATGTAAACAGACTGTGTCAAGGCAGGATAGCAATAGGATTGTAGTTACGTAAACAAAACCAAAGACCATTCAGTGGCTTCAGAGACAGGGGCACTTGGCAGGCATGTGAAAGGCAAATCCTGAACTTTGAGAATTGTTTTTGAGAAAGTTTTTAGCCTGGATTTATCAAAAGGAATGGTCCCTATAGTCTGTTAACTGTTTAAAAGGGGGGTTGTTCCTGACAATCTGGTTCCTTGATTCCTGAAGTGGGGACTGGCTGTGTCTGGGATGAAGGCTGGGAGGCAGATGGAGGTAGACTGACGAGCAAGACCTATGGAAAGGCAACTAAATTATGAGTGCAGGAAGGCCTTGCATTTTATTGCTTTTTCTTCTGTACGTGTACCAATTTTTTTGGTTTGTTTGGTAAAAGGTTCTTTGTTTCATCTCTTCTGATAGCTGCTGGTGTGCAAGTGTGACAGCAGGAAGGTCATCACCTGAGCAGTGCAGCAGCCATGCTGATATGACCGTGCCCTTGTTGTTCATCACCACTGCCCACGTTTGTTTATAGCTGCAAACAAATATAATGCCAAATTGCATCCGGGAAAAAGCCTGGAATGGACCCCTAGGAATTTAGCTGGGAAAGATGTGTAAGTGAAGGAGCAGCAGCATTGCGGTGAGTGTGCTGTGGTAACACCAGCTGACCAGTTCTCTCTGTAGAACAGACCACTGCTAACAGTGCAGGCTGTACTCCATCATGACAGACAACTTCTTGGCTGTAAGATCATTTAAATTTCCTTGATTATTTTTTGTTTTCCCATTTAAATGTTCTTAAACTCTGAATGGCCTATCTCAGTGATCCAGTTAGGTTTCTGAGCAAAAAGTGACTTATACATGTAGGTGTGCACCAAAGGCTTTGTCTCTGCTGGCCCAGAAATTATGTATTTAGAGTTTACTTTGATGGCTTCAGACAGCAATACCTCTGTTTTCCAGCTTGCCTCTCCTGCTGAGCATTTGTGCCATGCTTCAAGCTGAAGGGCCAGCCATGGAACAGAATAAAAAGTAATTAGCACAGAAACTGCTTAAGTACACCCACCTGACTTTGGTGCGTGTCTATGGCTGATGATAGAATCATAAACTGGTTTGGCTGGGAAGGGACCTTTCAAGCTCATCTGGTCCAACCCCCTGCAGGGAGCAGGGACATCTGCAACTAGAGCAGGTTGCTCAGAGCCCCGACCAACCTCACCTGGGATGGTGCCAGGGATGGGGCAGCGACCACATCTCTGGGCAACCTGGGCCAGGCTCTCATCACCCTCAGCATAAAAAAATGTCTTCCTTATTTCTTGGCTTACCAAGCCAGCCAGTTGCCCACGTGACTAGTCCCATAACTAGCAGCTGAGGCTCGGGACTGATCAGCACGAAGACAGGACAGGTCTGTCTGACAGATGAATCCAGACCCACCCAACTTCCATCCAGTTCTCTGTTTGAACAGTTGGCCTCTGCGAATCCTTGCAGTGAATTGTGTGTGGAGTAAGGAGAGCCCGGGGATGGGTGGGTATCCAGCCTTTCTAAAAGAATCCACTAGCTACCAGGAGGTAAAAGCTTCTTCTGAAGTGGGTAAATGAGGTGTTTCTGAGGTAGCTCCTCCAATGCTTGCTCAGTGGGCTTTTTTAATATATAAATCTATGCCTACCTCAATTTTCATTCTGCAGTTGCATTTCCATTTATATCTTCTTGTGAGGAGTCCTATGGCAGTTAAAAAAGGGGAGGAGGGAAATGAAAATGGAGAGCAAATAACTTGCAATAACATAAGATAAAACTGTTACCTTACAAAGGAAACGTGTGACACCCAGCACACCAAAAGGTGTTACTTCCTTAAATAAGGCTGGGTTTGAATATCAAACAGTGAATGTTGTAGAAGATTAAATGCTAATAATCAGATCAAAAGTGGATATATGAAATGGGAGATGAGGCTGGGAAATTGCTTGCTAGACTGAACAAAGAGGAGGACAGGAGTAAAGTTATTAGCTCAATTAAGGAGAAAGATGGTTTGATGAAAACCTGCACTCACAGAAATAAATCAAGTATTTAGAATATTTAAAAAAAAAAAAAAAAAAAAGAGAGAGACTTAAATCTATGGACAGCTTTTCTTTGACATCCTCTATGCCAAAGTACTCTAAAGGCTCCTCTGATAACAAATGGGTATTACAAGAAGTTACCTGCAAGAAATAAACATAACAACATTTAGCAGCCTTTCAGTATTTTACAAGGAGTTCCTCCAATGGATCTCACAGATGGGAAATTACTCCTATCCCTGCGTTTTATGGACAGGAAGGGAGAACACTTGTGGTTTCAGCTTTCTCCATTCTGACCCTCATCCCTCAGGCTCCGGGCAGTCCATAGCTCTCCTGGTAATCCATGGCTCTCCTGGTGCTCGTGCCCTCGTGGGCCAGCTGTGAGGCCATGAACTCTGCTTTCGAGGCTGATTTCAGTGATGAAGCATTAAAGAAGCATTTTAGGTACCAGTGATCCCGAGTGCGAGATATTGGCGGATGCTTATGAAGCATTTTCTTATATCCCAGTCTGTTAACTTTTCATTAATTCAGGGATAGTTCTAGAAACATAAAATGTATAACAATGGATTGCCTACACTATAACTAAAAATAAAAATAAAATAACTATCCTAAACCCCAAAGGCCCTCGCTAATTGACCTGCCATGCTAATTAAGCAGTTTTGATTGGAAATAATTAACATAATCCAGCTAGACCAATTAGAGCACAGAATAAAAAAAAAGAAATCAGAACATTTTAGGAGCTTTAATTTTAAGAGTATCATTTGCAATATGAAATACCAGCTGATTCAGCAAAGCAAGCGTGATTTCTGAGTTTAGAAGACAAGTTATAACTCAGAACACAAGGAGAGAGCAGAGAAACTGAAAAGCCATGACAAGATGCTTTCGTCGTGGCAGTGAGAAGACAAGCAGAAAACCTTGAAAACTTATTATCACCTCTAGAAGAGGCAGGCAGAAGAAGACAGAGTAGTGTAGCTGTTGCAGCAGCACTGACAGAATGATCTAAACGCTGGTCCCACACCACAGCCACTGTGGATAGGTGAGAAAAACACAGCCTGTGGGAAGCCTGCGTTTTAAATTTACCTTGGAGAGACACTGTTAGCAATTATTATTTGTTATTTCCATCGCAGAAGACTGGAGACCTCAAATCTCATTGTCCTAAATGCAAAGGAAGAGAGAAGAAAACTCTACTAATGAACTGAATAGTGAGTGATGGGATTGCAAATGAAGTGAGACAGCTGTGTGGGGAGATGGTGTAAGCAGTTGCTTGATTTGGTTTTGGTAAAAACCACACAGAGACTTGAACCTGCAGAGAGGACCAGCAGGATGGGAGACAGACAGGGTGGAGGGGTTTGACTGGTAACAGCCAGACTCTCTGCAGAGTGGAAAGGGGCTGGGAGGGACAGAGCACTCTGCAGGATCACACCAAGGAGTGCTTCTGTGGCATCCTTCTCTCTTGCAGCCAGGAGCCAAGCACCACACTTGCCTAACTAATGAGGCAAACCCCCAGACAAAGTCCCCCCCATGCTTTAATTAAACAATCTCGCTACCTCTGCTGACTCTTTTGCATCTCTGTTTTCAGCTGCAAGATGAGGTGTCCTGTCCCAGGCACACCATCCCCAGCTCCTGTTCCAGCCAGGCCTCCCCGGTGCGGTGCTGCTGGAGCCAGTGTGAGACACACACCTTCATGCAGGGGAAGCCAGGTGGGAGGACTGGAGAGCACTTGGATATTTTAGATATATTAGCAGTAAGAATATCAAGCTGCTGTGATGATGCATTGTAGAGATTTTTTTTTTCTGGAGAAAGTTGCCTTGGCAATATGAGCAGGTGCAGAGATAGACTGAGGTTTTCAGATAATACATTTTGGTCTTTAGATCTGAACCAATCTGACCCCAGGGAGAGTTTTTAGTGAAATGCTGTATGAAAACCTTTGTGATTGGAAGCTCCATACCAGGGAATAATACATTTGTAAATGCCTATTTAGGTAGTTGACTAATGCTGAGAGGGTTGTGTCTGTGTGCTTGTGTTTGTTTGATGTAAAAAAAAACCCCACCCATATTTTCACAAAGTTCACTCTGTGTGTCTAACACAGGAAGATGTCAGCTCCTGTAGGAAACTAGCTGTCAATCTCAGCATTTCAAGGTGCTATCTTGGAACTTCTCTTAGTGGCACCAGAAAATGAATGGCTTATGGACAAAATAAGCAGCTTGAAAATCCCCAAACTGATACCACCTTTGGACACTTCACTTGAAATATTCAAGGAAGTTCTCTCCTCTTTGACATGCACTTTGCTTTCTTGCACATCCCCAAAATGTCTGTCATCTCAGGGAATGTGGGTTTTAAGTCTCAGATTCAGTTGGGCTGACTAATTACTTGTGTTGTAATGATCAACCTGCTTAATTTATCACTTCTTTGAACATTTAATTAGCCAACAGTGCAAGACAATTAGGTTCTGAATTAGGATAAATTAAAATGCTAGCTTTGCAGCTTTAAGGATACGCAAGCCACCACCAAGTGCTGTTATGAAAGTATTCAACAAAGCAGGTAAGAATGCAAAGATCTCAGCCAGGTTAATGATTCTGAAGTAACGCAGCCTTTGAAAAGCTAACTGCGAAATGCCTGTGTTTCATCACATGTCAATCTGTCTGAGCTGAAAGATAAAAACAAGAAGCTGAAAATGGCAATTTCCTCCTCCTCCACACTCTGCTCCAGCTCCCTCCGGTGAGGGAGGCTCATCAAACCACCTACACACCCACTCCTACCCCTGGGGAGCTGAGGTCCCAGTTCAGTCCCAGTACGCATCCACTCGGGGCAAAGTCGCGTTCTGTTTTCCTATAAGCAGAGCTCTAATTCATCCTTCTGAAGTACTCTCAAACTGCTTTGGAACTGTCCCAGTATCAGGCAGTTAAATGTTCTTGAACAGATATAGAATAATAAACCTGACTATAGAGCTTTAATAGGAAAAATGAGCAGTGGAGATGGTTGAAGATTAGTAGTCAATGGAGACGCTTTTGTACAACCAGCAGAGCTGCTTTCATTACCTACGCTGTCGTTTGGTTTCCATGACTAAGCCGTCGTAATAAACCAAAAAGGACCATGGATAACACTTTCAAGAGTGCTAAAGAATCACAGGCCTAATTCTTGCTGGTTTTCCAAGCAAGTCTCATTCTCAGTCTTGCACCTGCAGCACGTATTTAGGTGCCTTATTCGTTTTTTTTTCAGGATTACTAAGGATGAGACTCTCAGCGTCTTTGTGTATCTTGATGCTTGGGTCAAAGCCATGGCAGAAAAAATTGACTGTCCAAATCCTTGGGCTGTTTTGACCTCTGAGGGTCTTTGTCCTGGGGTATTTATTCAGATAGTGACCACATGTTTCTAGTACAGAGGTGAGGACCAGTGGATGCATATCTTTCGTATCTAATTAATATAACTAAAAGTGCAACCTCCAGGGAGAGGCACATACATTCAGAAGCTCCTGAAGAGCCCTGAGAGATGCCCACACACATCAGTATGAGGCCCCCGTTGATAGAGAAACCAGGGGTTGCAAGCAGCAATACCAGTTTTAGTTCCAAATAATTCTGACTACATTTTTCAGTGATGTATTTAGTGCTAATTAGTCCAGTTTGAATTGTTTGCCCAAACTACACAATAATATCACTTCATTAAAAAGGCTTAAATTAAAGAAGAGAGAAAAAAGTTCCCATCAGAAAGCTATCTGCACACATTATGCAAGCATTCTCAAATTAGAGATGAAATTACAGCATTCCTGTTACCATGAGAACAGCAACATTTCTCACAGCCTGTTAAAATTATTAACTCAAGGAGCATATATCTTTTTAAACTTCATTATTATTTATCTAGGGTTGTACAAGCTTTGGCTGTGCCCACACTAACCACCATTAATCACATGTCAAGTGAACTACTGCCAGCATGGAGAGAGCCTCCACCATGTTTTGCCAACAGCTATAATTAGCTTTTATCCTTCTGTTGTCTTTTTTTTTTTGTACTAGCAATGTGTGGACATTAGAGCAGAAACTGCTCTAATGAAAAAATCAGAAAAGCTTATGTCTCCAGGAATCTTACAGCCTGTGTTCCACAGCAGCTGGCAAGTTCAGTGGTGGTCCGAGTTCAGTGGTGTGGGGAAAAGGAATAGTGATGAGGGCCTCCTAACTCCTGACAGCCAGTCCAACCTACAGGTTGCTCTGATGGCTTCAAGCCACCCCAGAGCTTGAGGTTGCCATGGCAATGTGCACAGAGGGCAGCCTTGCTGAAGCAGGACGAGGGCTGCGTGGTTTCCCTTCTGGTGGTGATTCGATCCTCTGACGCACAGCCTGCCCTGTCCTCTCCTCCTCACCTCAGCAGCAATTGTAACAGTTTGCTTTCAGCAGGGAGAGGGTGAGGAAAAGCCACAAGTGAGCATTTGGCTCCGTGCGAGAAAGATTAACGGCAGGAGCGAGGGTCTGAACCAGAGAGCCTGCTGTCAGCATGTGCTGTCAGCAAAGCTGGCCTGATTCATGCTGTACTTCATGCGCTTTGCGTGTCCTGATGGCTCAGAGGAGATGGAGGGGACGTTTTGAAAATGAAGGGTTCCAGCTGCCTCATTACCTGCTGACACCAGAGTCACCGCAGCTGCCTGGGCAATCCATCACCGCTCCGGCTCCCACCTCGCTGCCAGCTTTCAGGTTATCCCAGGAGAAGACGACTCATTTGGCTGGATGTCCAAAGCAAACAGAAGGTGAATTCCAGCGTGGGGGTGCGCAGCTCAGAGGTGCTTCAGTGCTTCCTTCATGACATACTTTTTACTAATAAGCTGCCACGCTAGGAAAGGAGAGAGAGAAGTTTTAGGATTTCGCATGTCAAATTCACAGAATTCCTTGCCAATTCTGATGCTCTCCTTTTGTTGAATTGCTACCTGCAAACAGTCAAGCAGGCTTCAGTGCCTCAGGATTAACTGTATTGCCTCCCTTAGGTACCAGCTGGCACTATTGCACCAGCTCATACAAAGGCAGTGGCAGAAGGCAGCGAATCCAAGTGTCAGCAAGCCTTGTGACAATGGAACAGTGTCCACGTACACCGAGGCTCTTCCAGTGTCAGCAGGACCACTCTCCACATGCACGCCTTGGGCCGCACTCTACAGTCTTCCCACACTTGGCAAGTGCAATATGAGGTAAAAATCATTCTGGATTCCTGTTTGTTCTTCTGTTTTTCTGGACCACAGCCCCTTAGCCCTCACTGGAACCCAGTTTTAAGTATGCTCAGGCATGAGGAGTGCAGTCAAGACTGGTTCCAGTACAGCCAGATTATACTTCACCTGTCTCTGAACTATGTAACATTTGATGTCCACCCCTGACTTGCATTTACCAGTAAGAAGAGGGCCTCAGCTTAGTGTATTACCTGCAGCATTCACAATATAGCAATTTGAGCTGACACTTCTCAATAATACTGGAATTACTCATATTTAAGTGGCTTGGTATTACCTTGCTATCCACTGGATTTTTGGTTACTTGTAAGCCTGGAATTTCTTCTTCAGACTCTTACCCAGTGCTTCCAGGAGTTTTGCTGTCTCATCTTCTTAAAGATTCTAAAGCTTTTGTGATCAGTAGCCACTTATTGTTTACAAAAACAGAAGCAGGACAATAAAGATATGTTCATACTAAGTATGAGGATAGAGATAAAGGAGGAATATCTCAATAGATGAAAATAGTTTTGAAGATAAGGAATGCCCATGAATTCTGGGGAAAATAATAAGATTCCAGAGATAAAGTAAACCATAACAATCTTTATGATAATGGGAGAAGAGCACATTAAGAATTTTATTAGCAAGAACTACAAAAATTAGCTTTCTCCATTTTCATTTTAGAATCAGTGAACATTTTGTTTCCATAATAAAAACAGCAATGAAAAGAAAATTGGACACAGGGCATTACACTTCTTCCTCTGCAGGCGGAGATGATTTCTCCAATCAGAGGCCCAACACAGACAATCAATGCTTCAACTCCTGGGGACACGGTGCCTGTCACCACTGTGCCATCTAACCCATGGCTCCCTCCAGTTCACAGCTCAGGCTGCATTGGCTGAGAGTGACTTTGGGAGAGTCCCTCCCTCCCACCTTCTCAGCTAGTACCACCAGGAATGGGAGTTGTCAGTACACTGAGGGATGAAGGGCAAAGTTTTCCTTTATTCCTTTCTGTGCACCGGCTACAAATGAACCCAGGGCAGGACTCTGTGCCCACACAGTGCTACAGTGCAGGGCCTCCCGGGAGCTCTGACACTGCCTGGCCTGAGCGGGCAAAGCAGCACCATGGAGTGATAGAGGTGGTACACTCAGCTTAGGAAGAAAAATAGCCATGCCATTCTGAAACTGCATTCTGAAACAGCTTGTTATGCCCCCCCCCCCTCGCCTGCTTAATAATCAGACGAAGGACCTTGGGATTGCAGAGAACCTACTAGTGGCAGAAAGACTCCCTGGATGAAGCTCAAGAGAGTAGAAAAGTCCTACAGAGAGCTGCTGGTAGACCTGCAGGGAGCAGAAATCAGTTGGGAACAGCTTTGGATGTATTCCTGAAGCAGAGTGAAGAAACTGCTCAGCTTGTCCAGTCTAAAGAACCAGTATCTTTGGCACTTCAAGTTGTGACTCAGTTACTAGAGTCATTTTATTAATCTCTGGCAGAAAGTGTAAATAGTGCAAGAACAGCTGGTTCAGTCAGCAGAAACTGAGAGACAATTCAGAGAATTCACTTTACACCAATGCACCTCAGCTGTATCATCCTTTCTTAGCATCATCCTAGAGATGCAGGACTTCTAATGAATGCTTCATTGCCAAAGCCCACGCTGGGTTTGGGCTGGCTACTGCAGCATCAGTCTCTGGGATCCTTACTCCCCTCTCAATAAAATGTGCATAGCAGTTCAAGAACAAAATACAATCCCATCTTGTAACGATCATTATGCTGCACTTTGAAGCCCATTTGTCACTTCTCAGTAGCCATATCTAATATCATAACTTTGCAAACTCACTCACTGTAAAAAAAAATAGCTGTTTTCAACATCCAATCCTGAGAGGGTAGATTGTGTTCAGTGAGTGCTCCAATTGCCTTGCCAATGAGTCGAAACACTTTTTGCTAGGGCCATTAAGCAGACTAGGGGAACATTCATGTATGTTTAATGCTCAGGAAATCAGTACAATTGAATTCCAAGGATCAGAGAGAAAACAAGTAAAATTAGAAAGGTTGATGGAAGGAGCAGGGGAAAATGCGCGCACATTGCTAGGGAACCTCAGCTTGAAAAACCTGGCTTGGGGATTTTTTGCAAGCTTTCATTGGAGGAGTCTTCCCCTGGATCAGTTTAGCCACTCAATTACCTTGGTACAGGCAGTGGCTGTAACCAGGCTCTCACCAGGAGACTGCATCCCAGAGCCCTTCTGTCTCCTGCAAATATGAATAACCCAGCCCAGCGCATGGAAGACTTCCTGTTAACTCCATGCTTGGATTCACAGAGTTAGCTGAACCCGACTACATCGTCACATTGCAGAGGCCTGGGCAGTGCAGACAGGACTTAGGTTGTTAGTTTAGATGTAGAAGTTGCTCAGCAGTGTTGTGAGTATTCTGAGCTGGTATTAGACTAAGCTGATAAAGACTGGCTTCATGGTCAGAGGCGGACGCTGAATTCTCCGGGTTTCTGCAGCGAGGCATAAGACAGACAGACTGACTGACTGCCTGACTTCTAGGCCATTACAGGACCATCCTTCCAATGCTCCTTCCCTTTCACTGCTCTCCTTCCTTTCCAAGCATGGAGGAAGACCTAGCATCCATTTTTCTCCTGACAGCAGCTGTGGCGACTTATCCCAGGGAGAGCTGTCCTCTTTTGAGTATTCCTGCCAACATCCCGTGCTGCTTCAGCACTGTGCACTGGGTAAAAGCCAAGTGAATTTCTTCTCGGGCCACTCTCTGACATCCAGGAGAAGCAGTGCATCCTTGCCCCGCTGCTGTGCCTCCAAACCCAGCCCACAGCACTGCAGGCCATCTCCTGGGAACCAGGGAGCCTTGCATGACCTCTTCTCTTTTTAGAGCCTTCTCCTTTTTAAAGAAGTGACAGGCTTGACATACATGGCTCTCATCCCTTCCAACCATTAAACTGCTGTGGATCTAGTTTATTGCCCTTGATTATGAGTCCTCTCTCTTCACCGAGCTGTAAATAAAGGCTTTTGACTTTAAACACAGCTCAGATATGTCATGACTGGAAACAGCCTGCTGCTCTCTCAACATGTTTATCTAATGTCTGCAGGAGTAAGAACAGGGAGCAGGAGAGCAGATGGTGCAGCTATCTCAGTGCAGAGAGTACAGACTATGTATGCAATATGTAGACATCCAGTATTTCCTAATGCGAGACTATAATTATTGTGGAGAGGATTTTATTTTTGAACTGCAGCTTAAATAAAATGATTGCTTCAGACCACACAGGCTCAAGTGCAGCTGGAACGATAGCAAGCCTTTTCTCCAGACTGGAGGGAAAAGCCCAAATATCCAGGCTCAGGTGAGCAGAAATGTGTGACAAAGCAGCAGAGCAATAAGCTGCTGAAGGGAAAAGGGATTTCCAGTACAACCTGTAACTGAAGAGTCCCCTCAAGAAAAATCTTCCTCCTTTTCTTTAGAAACGTATCGGAGTGGTGAGAGAGGGCTTTGAGAAGAGTATCAGTTGAAACTGCTCAAAAGGGGCAAGAAGTGTAAAGGGAAACTGCAAAATGAATGAGGAAAACAACTAAAAACAGCAAGTAGGATCTTTCTGGGGAAAGGGAACTGGTTCAAGTCAAGGCCAGCTCTTACTCTGACCAGATGACGAGCAACTAGTAACCAGCTCTTCTTCCATCATCCAAATACTTGCCTCTTTCCCCTCACATCACATGCATTATTCAGTAGGAGCAGAGTTACAAAGACCTAATTAATCCTTTCAATTAAGTTAACATTTTCAGTGCTTCATTCTAAGTAAAGTGCAATATTTTGGACTGGTTCAGTAAATAGACTGTGTCACTTAATGCCCTCTGACACACAGAATCTCTGAAAGACTGAATAGAGCATGCTCAAATGGGTTTAAGGAAAAGGTTTCCTTCAGAAGTGAGTAAGGCTGTAGCATAAGGAGGTGTATTTGCCTTTGAAATGGGACTGGGGAGTATTAGTTATTTCCATATAGAAGAGATAGAGGTGAGGAATAAAGAGGACAAAAAGAAAGGTTGGGCCATTTTTCAGTTCTCCCAGTTTAGAGCAGAGAGAGCAGAGGTGCTGGCTGGTGGGTGTGGGCAGGACTGGGCATGGTGCTGTATAAAGAAATACATAAAAGGCTGCCCTTGCTCCAAGTGCCTCAGCCCCATAAAGCCACCCCATGTAGTCAGGGGCTCCTGGGTAGGCAGTGCCCCACAACAGCCCCTGTAGTAGTGATTCACCAGAGGGAATCGAGGGCTGGGGCCTGCATCTGGGCAAGAAACAACCAAAACAGCAGCATCAGTAATGGAATTTAAGAACTGCCACACAACAAAGGAGTCGCA
Organism: Actenoides lindsayi; assembly: GCA_025331215.1. Taxonomy (NCBI): domain Eukaryota; kingdom Metazoa; phylum Chordata; class Aves; order Coraciiformes; family Alcedinidae; genus Actenoides; species Actenoides lindsayi. The sequence continues at coordinate 3,630 of WTSP01015544.1, read as the reverse complement.
GTGATGCCCTCCAAGAGTCATTCCTGCCAGGCAATCAGAAAGCATTTTCTTCCTTCAGTGATCTGAAGCTTTCGAAATGAATAGACATTTTCTATTTCCCCCTCCTTCCCGAGATAACAGCAACAGAATACTTAGTGATAATCAGTACTACTGCTAATTTTGCATGGTCTTCAGTAATTCACTTTTCCCCTGTCCTCATTTTCCCCGTTTGTATAGTACAGCTTGTACCTACATCATAAGAGCTTTAAAAGGAAAAAGGGATTTATATTAAGCATGATTCTAATCTCTTTTGCAGCATATATAAATAACTTCTGCACTGAAAATTCAGCCTTGTATTCTGATATATTTAGATCAATAGATTTATTTTTTTTTTAATAAAAATGTATAAAAAAATTACAGAACACTTGAAAATAAGTGACTGGCTAAAGCATTCTGCTTTCTAACAGAAAATATTTTTAAGTGCAAAACCAGTCACAAACAGTCACAGGCTGCACATAACACAACAGAGATCTGTTGAAAAACAGTCCTAAGAAGGTGCCAAGATTTTATTATTCTTTTATTCCTTGCATGTTCTTGTAATGTTGGAAAGCCAAAGCCCTGAGAAGAAGGAGCAGAAGGGAGCTCTCTGTTGGTACTTGCCCGTGGATAGGGAGGAGAACCATCCCATGGTAGCAGCCCAGTGGGGAAGGGGATGCAGGTGTGGAAGGATGCTCGGCCAGACTGCTCAGGTCTCACCTGCGTGAAAGAAGCTGTGATGTTTTTATTAAAATTGTATGTTCTCTGCAACTTTAAAATACCATTTGCAGTGGTGCTTGGGAATGTTTGGACAGGAGAATTAAGTTTATGTTACCTGGCCAGGGTGACCGTTCTGTCAGAGACAGCAAACTACTGACATCCTGTGAGAGAGACCCTTTTATAGAACGAGTTTGTTTGGGTTAGAGGGGCTTAACAAAGGAACTTTGAGGCTGCTGCTACTTGTCCAAAAGAGTTAAACGACCAGCAGAAGCTGCAGCAAGAATCATCCCCTCCCTCAGTTGCAAGCTTGATGGTATCATAGCTTCTGCAGCAGTAGCACTCCCTGGCAATCTGGGGCTGCAGATGATGCTGAGCTCAGGAGCTCCCTACCCCGCAGAAAGCCACGACTCCCTGTGGGAGAGACCCTGCAGTCCTAGAGACTTCCAGTCCCTTTAGAAGTAGATGGTGAGTAGTGGCTCTGGCAGCAGCCCTCCGTAGCTGTGGAGAGAAGGAGATCAAGTAACACTGTTCTCTACCCCAGGCTGTAAAACTCTGGTGCATGCCTGATCATTCAGTTCTGCTGCAGTGTGGGCTCCCTTCAGTGCAGTACACCGCTTTAAACCCCGCGGGTAAAGTGGCTGTTTGATGGTGAGGAAGCATTACTCATTCCTGAATGTCCTGAAAGTGTAATTGAAGTTCCTAGGATAACGGCTAGAAACTTGAGCTCTTTAAATGCAGTGACCTAATCTCCTGAAGAAAACAGGCCTTTGTGACCACTCTGTCAGTCTACCTCCAAAACAAGCAAACCAAAACAACTTACCCAGAAATTTAGGAACCTGGCAGCCTGTTTTAACAAAGTTGTACATAGGAATAGACAACTCAAAGATAATCACATTCCTCCAAGTTTTATTAGCATCTAGCTAGAGCAGGGACCCAAATGAGCGCCTCTGCCAAGGAGAAGGCAAGTGGATCTCAGTTGTTGCATATTCTGCTTGGGAGTCACTGGCTGGCTGGTCTTGCTCAGCGTGGCTCTCAAAAAGGATATATAAGGATGCTGCAGTTACTCAGTGTGGAAAGAGAAAAAGGAACCAAAAGCTCGACTTCATAGGAAGCTCGACTCCATTAGCTCTGTTGTTTACAGAACAACTTGGTGTTTGTAGCTGAGACCACTAGAAATCAAAGCTTTCCTTTTTAGAGACAGAACAAATGGCTGAAGCAGTTGGAAATTGCTGAAAATATTAATGATGGTGGTAATAAAGCACAGAAGGTTCACTCTGTGTGTTTGGTTCTCATTCTAATGAATTCCGAGTAGAAAAGTGTAGTTTAATCATGAAGTATTTTCTAAGTAGTTCATGGTGTTGTATTTTTATTATTATTTAGTATAATGATTCCTCTTCTCTAAACTCCTGAATCATTCAGGAAAAAAAATAAAAAACCCACCCAGTACTTTCACCACTGTCTCCAGCAATTCCGGGCTGAACTATCACATGCTTTAGAATGAGACTCAATGTATTTATTAAAAGCTTTTGCAGGCAGTCAGCTGGACAAGCCATGTCCATCTAGAGCAAGTAGGCTGTTCTGCTGCCAGAGTTCCTCACAGCACCAAAGGAAGAAGTCCAAGTCATCTGGGTGACCTCGGTGACCCCAATTAACAGAGAGGCACTAGTTAAAGCTCAACTAAGCTTACACTAACAACACTGTCTTCAAAGAAAGAAGATTCCAGATGTTCCAAATATTCTGTGCGTTTATAAAAATAAAACGACCTTTTCCTGACTTTTTGCAGCAAAAATAGAAATTAATCTGAAGTGTTTTGCAGGGTTTTGCTGTCCTTGACTCAAAGGGAACCACGCTTCCCCTTCATGTCACAGAACGATCTCTAACAGCAGGCATGGAAGAGCCCTGGAATCCTCCACTGCCCCGTCCACCCCAAGACAGCCGAGGAACCTGCATCAGCGAGGCTGAAAACCACTCACACCCCACTCCCCTCCTTCAAGTACTTCTGTACTACAGGAGCAAGAACAGTCATTGGACCTTGAGCATCTGAACCTGTTGGCTGGTGCTATTTTGGTGATTTTTCTTGTTTTGTCCCTTCCGTGGTGAGCGGTAGATGGGGCACAGCTGGGAGCTTTGGAAGGAGTTCTCTGTGTATTGCTCTACAGTAAACAAGGGCTTTCACTTCTCACACTAAAGAGAAGTAGTAGTAATCTGTGTAGGGTGATGGATGATTGCACTTGCCCTTTGTAACAAGTTTTAATAAAACTGTAGGAGGGTTTTTCCTCCCTACCACATTCCAACAGCAGGTAATTTTTTAAAACCTCTTTCAGAGTCAGGGATGTTACGTCCTTCTCTTTAGCTTCAAGAGATTCCTTTTCTAACTAGCACTTAAAAGGCACAGAGGTTATTCCTGTAGCCCTTTCAGAGGGTATGTTGCTCACACAACTATGAACTGACTTGCTATAAGAAAAACCCACTCCAGTGAACCTACCACACATCCAGGATTTCCCATCCCCTGCCGGGTGTTGCCCTGTGTGGGCATTTTTCAAGACCTTCCACCGTGCTTTGGGGGAATTTTGTGCCCGAGGCTCCCTGATCGTCATTTTTTTCTGTGACAGCCTGATGTTCAGCTGGACTGCAGTGGAGTGGTGGACATGAGCCCTGCGATCCCAGCACCAGGTGGGAGGATTTGGGTTTCCAGGAGGCACCTGGGCATCTGCTCGCGATTGCCCGAGCAGGGCTGGCCACGGGCAGCCAGAGCTACACAGCTCAAATCAATCAACCAATCAATCAATCAACTGTGTTCACCTGCAGCGGGACTGCAGCAGGATGGGTGCGGTAACCCCACACCAGCACAGCTGGGGTTCGTGCCCAGGGCAGCCAGGCCATTCAGCAGTCTCG